>LIEC01006184.1:0-24880 GCA_001925005.1 Drosera capensis
AATTATATATATATATATATATATATATGAGAAAATGAATGGTATTACAACTGGTCGGTGGTCGGGAGATAGCTTTGCAAAATCATCTCCACCATACAATTTCAAATTGTATTATTTTTTTTAAATTTTAAACTTTTTGGTTTTTAAAAGTGTGGTGCAAATAATTCTGCAAGAGCTTGTTGTAGCACCAACATTAATCTCATAATATATATATAAAAGATTGGTACTGTAATCGGCCGATAGACAGATATCGGTTATAGAATCATCTCCACCAAACCATGTATTTCCCCCATCCCATAAACTTTACAACATGTACATATTTTATATTATTTTATACGTATGAATACGAATCTGTACATCAAATCACGTTTGATCGTCCCGTAATATGTATTAAGTTGAAGTACGTACGTACACAACCATTGATTAAATTTATAAAAAAAATACATTTGATCGTTGTTGCACGCGTGTTAAACTTTGTATCGTTGCAAAGTTTATGAGACGAAATGAGTACATAGTTCTTGTGTCGTTCCTTTCCCAACAAATTGGTTTTAGTGCCATACCGAAAAAGAAAAAAAAAAAGAATTGGTTTTAGTATGAAATTTGCTTTCACTTGGTTTCAAGCCAAAACCAACACATGTTTGGATTGATCGCCAAATATGTTTGTATTAACCTCTTCAAAGTGTTCACTATGTTTCTTTATTAGGTTACGATCATGTGGTTGTATCATGGTACAATCAGCTCTTCATTGAGTTTGCGAGGTATTATTTTCTTTTGTTAAATAATTCCAGAAAAACTTTTGATATTGGATTAAGCTGAATCGACTCTTCATCGAGTTACAGATCTTTATTAGGTCTACCATGACAGATGATATCCCTGGTGGGATGGACAGTAGTTTGTTCCACAACTATCTTGTCATGAGCATTGGCATCATTGTAACCAAGTGTTGCTTTCTGTGCCCACGACTCATGACAGTGCAAATAGGCATGGACACCATATGGACACATTACAAATACACAGATCTTTTCAACTTGAAGAAAACATTGTTCACAGCTGACAGCCCGCACCACAACAAAAACCCACCCCACAACACCAAACAGGGCTCCATTTTCTTTGCACAGACCCATAAACGCATTCAGGGGAGGGGTCAACCTGTCTGGTGAACGGGTCTCAAATGTGCCTGCTGTCTTGGGTCCAGGAAACTTTCACCCCTAACCACCAGCCACCAACCTCACCCACGACCTCATTACTGCTGTGTTGTTATCCATTACTGTGTAAGAAAGCTTGGTGGATATTGATTTAGTACTAATAGTTTGTGTTGGAATGCGTCATCTTTCGGTCGAGCTTGATTAATGCAGGTTATGTCAATGAGCATTGTTCAATGACAAATAACTCTTTTCCGAGTCATTTCTTAAAAAAATCGACGGGGGTATTAGGAAATAGAGTTTCAATGTTACAACCTACGACCATATATGTCTCGTCTTTTTCGATTGTTATACTTAACAAAATTATCTTGATTGTTACTTTGTATCAGCATCCAAGGAAGTATGTGTTGCAGGTTGAAAAAGCATAATGGAGGATTGAAGATGAGTGGAAGGGAAGGGAGACCTTTGCTAAGGGTCATCCAACTCAAACAAAAAAGTTGGGTCCCTCTTCATTAATTCTATCCACCCAAAATCTAGGGCAATCCAAGATCATGTAGATCTTCTCTTTAACTTGGTGATGAGCCCTTTGCCCAGGTTGGATGCTGTATCTTTTTTGAAATTTGGATTGGTTCTTAAATACAAGGGCTTGGATTTTCAGATACAAATATGTAACAGGATAAGACTGAGGACTAAATACAAAATTATGTCGATATGTTACTTTGCTTTGCAATGCAAATCCCAATGTAATTATCATCTTCTTTCCATTTACAAACTGAATTCATGAAACATTGGATCAACAAAGTGAACTACTACAACAGATCAGAACCATAACAACATTGGCTCACGAGTTCAGAAAACCAAACCAATCAATCTACTGTATATCAGATGAAACATCAGTCAGCCGAATTAAATCTCGGACATTGAAAAGAAGCAACAACAAACCGAGTGAACAAACTCCCCATCAGTTGTTGCTCGCGAAATGCATCAAGAACCATTAAGCGCCTTCGCTGCTTCAATGGGTCTTCTTGTCAGTAGTAGGACTATTGCAGGAACTGCTGTTAGAAAAGGAAGCGAAGGGCGCGTTTCTTAGGACGTCGGTTGGGGAGGATCCTGTACGAGAGCTGCCGTCCCACCCTTCTCCCAAGAAGTTGAATGCAGGAGTGCTCTTGTAGGCTTCTCCAGAACCACCGGTATTGTTAAGGGCCTCGGCTAGAGGACCACCCATTGACTCCCGACTAGAAACGGGCACCCAGCTATTCTGCTTTGTCTCGAGATCTTGAGAAAATCTCAGGGATGACATGGAAGTGCTTTGCTGATAGAGAGACAAGGATGATGATGATATGCCTAAGGGAATGGGGATAGACATCGAGAGCTGAGTCCAGTCCGATCTCAGTTCCTCCGGCCATGCAAGGGATGAGTGATGAGATTGGCCTTTTGGGAAATCATTCATGCAGTGGCTAAGTAAATGAACATTGAATGGAGCAAGAGTATAATCCATTATGGTATTTGAATGTTGGTGCCAACCCCTGCAAAGCGATTCATATCAACTCGATGTGAGCAAGCATCACGATGAAGGAATCCGAATCTCATGTACTATGCCTTACTGGACTATTGACATTAACAAAGGTAAAGGTGAAGCAATGAAGCCAATCATAATACAAAGAAATCATGTAATGCATTACCTTTGAGCATTAGGGAGGACGCTTGATCCACTGCCACCACCCGACACCAATGGTGACAACGAAGGAGGCGTTGGCACCACATTGGTGTTGGCAGGTCCAGAGGTAGCATGGCCTGTTTGGCCTTCCACAGGCTTTCTTGAACGATGGCGGCCTCTGTTTATGTGCCTTTCACAGTACTTCTTGTCAGGGACGGCGTCCCTTGAGCACCGCCATTTCTTTCCATCGGTTCTACGGCATCTCCCAGGTTCAGGATCCGAGCTGCCTGAGAATCCTAGATGGAAAGGGCCCCACCCATCTACATTGGAAAAAAAAAGAGATTGTGGCACCAATGTCAACAGAAAATACTATTGGCAAACAATGGTAAGATGTCAATCCAGGTGATTCTCGCTAGCATTCTGCATTGAATCATGTCCCACTCGAGCCCAAATTTGTAAGTGCACCTTAAAGTAAGGGATCCCATTCAATCATGTACCACATTCATCAAAACTCTCAAGGAAAGCATCAAGGTAGCTCAAAGCAATAGTAACACAAACTTTATCTAGCTTTTCATGGTTTCGTGTTTTAGGACACCGCGAGAACCTTACATGGATGTGAAGGCAATGAAGAACCAGGGAATCTACAGAAGGCCGACGAAGCCAGAGCTTTCTGAAGAGGAATCAACAAATTAGTCGGGACGGGCACATTTGCAACCAAGTACTTGTAGATAAAAGCTTGATGTTCCAACTCAATCCATTGAGCTGGAGTAAAAGGTCCCTTGATCCCATGGAATGACCAGTTCATGGTTTCATTGACATAACCTGAAATGAAGATTTTGTATAAATGAAGAAACTACTAGGAGTAAGATAAATGCAGAAGCAGAGCTTTTGCAACATTTATTTATGTTATTTTTGAATGGAATATAACAAAAGAAAATCAACCTTGTCTTGACAAGACAGACAACTAAATTTCCCTGTAGCAGACAATAATGAAACAACCTTCTACCTGTACTGAGGGTAAAATCAATCACCAGTTTTTTGCTATCAGAAACAATCTCAAATAGACGGGTTTTTTTTTTGACAATAACTGTAACAGATTCACATCATATCTCCATATTACAAAAACAACACATATCTTGGTAGTTCCAAAAAATTATACTTGGATTCATAGCTAGATTCACTATTTTCATCAATCACACAAAGGGACTATAATCTTGAAATATATATTTGGATTATCAAGGTTAAAATTTTCTTTCAGCTTTTCTATTTTCGAATCTCTACAGCCAAAAAAGACAAATACAGGACTAAAATACAAAATCACATAAATAGCAAAAGTATAATCTTCACACCCTCATGGACTGACCTGTATTTTTGGTGGAATTAGTTGAATACTGATGATCAAAACAAGACAGAGAAGCAGGCAACATCTCTTGCACACATCTGTTTTCACTACTCTCTTTACTACACAGAAAGCTGACACCTTGTTTTGGTGAAGAAAAGCTCAACATCACCCCCTCTGACTCTGAACCAACACCACAACTAGATCTCAATCCAAGACTGCCCTTTTGGTTCATACCCATTGACATTGAGATCCCCAAACCATCGTCTTCAACACCAACGCCAGATCCATTGTTCTTGGACTTGACTGGTTCATACCCAAAACCTGAAAGTCCATGTTCTTGAGTCTCAATCAGACCCATCTATGCCCACAAACCAAAGATCCAATTTTGAGGACAAAATTGAAGTTTTGGTGAGGAATCTGAGGTGGGTTTCATGTGATGGGGGCAAGAAAATGCTCGAAGTTGAGGAGAAGTGGAGAGAGGAAGATTGAGTTGAGCATTTTGGGTAGCGTTTTTTTTTTTTTGGGTGCAAAAGCAATGATTTCTTTTGTGGGGGATGTTGAGAGGAGAAGATGGGAAGTGAAAATGGGAATTGGTGTGATGAGAGGAGAGGTGGATAGATAGAGTTGAAAGTGTAGGAGAAGACAAAAGAGTACCAAAACCCAAGAAGGATTTAGCTAATTGGCTGTGCTGTGTGTAGAGTAAAATGTGGGTAATGTGTTCTGTTGCTTTAAAGATGAACGTTACAGCTTGCTTCATCAGCACAAGGATTGCATTGTGTATATATGGACTGATGATGATAGTAACTTGCTCCAAAAGAGTATTCACATAAGAGCTAGTTTAAATATTTGTCTAGTATAGAGTGAAATCAATCAACTACAGATACTTGTTTCAACGCATTGACAAGATTCGATCCGATTAAAAAATATATTAATGGAAGTTTTATTATCAATTAAAAATTTTGATAAGATTGATTTTTCGATATTGTATTTGAGCAGATGATATATTCAAGAAATGAAAATTTTCTATCTTATGACGACATTGAACAATGGTACCTAAATTGAAATCGATGTCTCAAGATAGATCCATGAAATATACTCGTATGTGTGTTGAACTAATAAAGAATGATATTTTTACATTTGTTAGTGTATGAGATAAATAAGTGAGAAAAAAAAGAAGAAAAAATGACGATAGATGAATTGATGTGATATAAGATATATATATTTTGTGTGTTAAAATTATTAACGGATGAAGTAACATCCTAGAATTCCTCAGAATTGGTTAAATTTCATTTCAACCTATATCAAACATCAGACATCATAATTTATCTGAGATAGACGGAACATCACATTGAACAAAACGTTACCAACACATGTAGTGAAATATTTTATTAATTTCATAATAAATATAATATTTATATTTTTTGGATGTTTTAAAATAATTACAACATTATCTCATTTGAATTTTTTTAAACATCAAATCATCCATATTTTTTATTTTATATTACATCAATTCTTTTCATTATTATTTCTTTTTTTATTTTTTATTTCTCTCCTTATTCTCATATAATCAGAAAGATAATTTAATTTTTATATAAAAAAATCAATATGTATATAAATTTTCGTAAAAATTCAAATGCTGCGTTCATTATAAAACGGAAGGAACCATTGGTTGGCAAACGGAAACCTAACCCCAGCAGCAACCTCAACCAAATTCCCAGCCGCCATTGCCAAACACCACCACCAAACAATGCCCCAATTCTCCTCCTCACATCACTCTCCTCCATTTTTCCTCATCAATGGAGGAATCAGTGAGCCTCCTTCATCTCACCCTCAATCGTCACCAATTCCTCCTCTTCCCCAAACCCCTCTTCTCCCCTCACCTCCTCAAAAGCCCACCTCGCAGATTCCCCATTTCCTTCAAATCAAACCCTAGAAACCCTACCCCTAATCGATTTTTCACCTCTATTACATCGCCCCCCAATTCACTGAACCCGAATCAACCAAAACCCTAAACCCAACATCTGGGGTTCCAATCGGGTCAATTTGGGATCCAATGTGTGGTGTAATGATGGGGGGGGGGTCTATTAATTGGTACGACACAGATCGTGGAAACGATAGGGCAAGTGTGGTGGAGAAGGAGAGGAAAGGGGATGCGAGGGGTGATGGTGGTGTTGTTGGTGGTGGTGGTGTTGGGGTGGTTGGGGGCGACGCCGAGGCATCTGATGAAATACGCGGAGATCTATGTGGGGAGAGGTGATGTTCGTGGTGGCGTTCGCGGTGGTGGTGTCGAATGTGTTGCGGTTTGATCTCGGGAGAGGGATCGAGGAGCGGGTGGAGGACTTGGTGAGGGGATTGGTGGATTGGTTGGAGGAGGAGGATGTGGGGAAGGGAAGGGAGAGGTGCTTGGTGTTTCATACGTTTAGTAACACGGGTTGGCTCGTGTAGGTTCTCAATCGTCTTGACTTGATTTTAGGGTATTGGATTGATTCGTTTAGTTGTTTATTGTTCGTAGGATTGCTGCATTATGTGTGAATTTGATGCTATGTCTTGTGGAATTGTGTGGTCTGGTTACATGGAAGTATTGGTCTGCGGTTTATTAGCAGATAAGAATCTATAATAGTGTGTAATATGAGCGAATCGGAAACTTATACATTCAGGGCATAGTTGCATATTGCTTTGCATTGAGCATGGCCATGCTATGTTGAAGGTTAGTTGTGGTAGAAGACGCTTGCACTCTTTTATCCTTGCTGATACATTTTGCAATGATGTTCCTAGTGCATAGGATGCAACTAAGATTCCTCAACTCAATTACTGGTAGCTATTACTGGTAACTCAATTACTAACAATTTGCCCAGTGGCAGGCCAGCCGTATGACCCTGTGTGCGCTTCAATACTTGTTAGTTTTCCTTGTTAATCTATTGCCCCCGCTTTTCTTTGATTCACAGATACAGTAGTATTCTTAGTCATTTGCAGAGTAGACCAGAGATTTTAGACAAGATCAAAGGATGTATTGTCGACTAAGGAGCAGCGCCAGAATTGAGCCCTCAGGTTGTTTCTTTTGCTATTCTGTGCGAGTTGCTGCGTCGATTTATTAGGTAGATTGTGTGTTTGTTTGTGAACATGATGGGTGGTGACATCCAGGAAGCCATTCAGATGTTTGCAGATTAAGGCATGATGGAAATGAATGAGTCATTGCCTTCACCTTTTCAGTCATTGTTCTTTGAACTTTTTTTAATCATTTTATTTTATTTTAGTCTCACAATGCAATGACAGCACCAAAACATCATATAAGGCAATCTAATCCTGTCTGAAATTATCACTGGATAATTGACCTTGAGAGCAATAACCCATTCAAATCTTATTCCTGAAACAAACACACCCTTATTGGTCCTTTGTGATTGGGAAAACCCAACATGGCTGTGATGATGAAAATCGTTTCTCGATACTGAGATTCCTGGACGGACCTAATGCAAGTATACATTGAAGTATGCTGCCATGTGATGACCGCAATTTGTGCGTGTCTGAGCCATATATGTTTGGGTTTGCCTTGTGTTTTTGTCTCTGCTTGTGTTTCTTCTTATTTCTCTGTGGCTGTCTGAAACTGGCAATGTTGTTGCCCTTGGGTGGCTCGGAGTTCACTAACAACCTTTATGTCGTAATGTTTGCTATGATTTTAACTTTTTTCTGCATGACCCTGGATTTACTGAATTCTCTGCCAGATTATGACATTGGGTTATGCTCTTTCTCTATTTGATTTTTCTGCTCTGGACGAGTTGTTGACTGTGAGATGTGCTTGCAACTGTTGAAGGTTTGGGCAGCTAGTTTTGCTGCTGCAATATTGAAGAAACGCAGCCCAGCTGTACATTCTTCAGCCGAGGCAGGAGAGCTAAGTATCGGGACAATGTTGAAGGCACAGGAAGACGAGAAATCAATTATTGAGATTTTCTTCTCTTTATTTTGGAGTTGATATTCTCATTTCTTCTCCAATTGCCCGATATCAGTCTTGCTGCGCTCTTGCATGCAATGCACATCCAAGATAGTAAAGATACAATAAATATCGTATCCCTGTAAAGATACGTTTTAGCGAGTTTTCTGTGAAAACGAATTGTCTGTGATAGGGTTTTTTCTGTAATGAGGCACTGTTCTTTGTTTTACAGGATTATCAGAGGTTCTATTCGTCCTCTCCGAAAGCCACCCTTCTTGCCCGCAGCTTTACCTGTATAGCACAGGCCACAAGGTGATACCGTTTCAATCAGTAGAGTCATTCATCGAGGAGCAGAGGAGGATCGGCAAAGAGGTGCAGTCCTTCAACTTCGTATCGTCACCCCACGTAGATCATTACAGAAGATTCCTGGATCTCTATACTTCCAAGGTCATCAATTTTCTTAACTATTGTTTAGACGCCACTAAGGAGAGATGAAATGCTGCAGGAGGCACCTTATAGTATTCTTGTAACGGAACGATGTGATGAAAGAGTTAAAAAGGTGATGGCATTTTCACAGTTCCACAGAATTCTTTGTATTCTAAGTCATCCTCAAGGCGAAGCCATGATTGTTCTACAATATACCATGATGTCTCTTCCTTATTTTCATGTACAGTTTAGTAAAATCAACTGAAAAATTCAATATCCACGATCTATTTTCTCCATCCCATAAAAATATAACTTATAAATATTTTGTATTATTTTATATATATAAGTATAAATTTTTGTTTTGATATCAAATCACATTTGATTGTCACATTAAAATATATAAAATATTTCACGATAAATTAATAAAAAAATTATATTTATTCGTCGTTATACGTATATCAAATTTTGCATTGGTACTGATTCGACACGCAGTTGTGTAGTGTTTGTAAGAAAAATTAATGAGTGTATTGTAATTATTAATTTAATTTTTTTAAAAAAAATAAAAAGTTATTAAAAAAAATTAGGTTGCAAGTAAATTGTGATCATCCTAAAAAAAAATTATATATATTATGAGACGAAAAGAATATGATTTTTTGCACGATGAGTATTTTTGTGTAACGGTTATATAGAAATTATTTCTTTATATCCTCGAAGCCAGAATTAAAATATTTGTTCTCAAAGGCTTTGTTTACTCAGGATTAACCGATGACATAACACAGTGACAGAGAGAGCAGAGCGGACATATTGGAACATGCACAAAGACGCAACGACATGTCCAAATTCACAGTATATATCGAACAAAATTCCAAAGCCAAGAAATCACGAATCTACCACTCTACGAAGTCTAACCAAAGCCAAACCAACCCACAATTCCTACCTACAAAACCACACTACACACCTATCAAAGCCACACGATCAATTGATCATCAAAGCCAACAAAATGACACCTGAAAAATAATCGAATCCCATTAAAATCCAACGCAAACAATAAATGGGTGCAATCGAAGAAGACAATCAACAAACACGACTCGAACCCTTGCCCGGTCAGGTTCCGACGAGGACAGCGGCGGCTCCGGATTCGTATGGAGCGGTGGTGCTCGGTGGGACCTTCGATCGCTTGCACGATGGCCACCGCCTCTTTCTCAAGGTTCGAGGGTTTTGTCTCTCTACCCTTTTGACTCTATTATGTTTCTTGTTTGTTTGGGTTGATTGATAGAGGATTAGAGATTGCGTGATGGGGTTTGCAGGCGGCGGCGGTGCTGGCGAAGGAGAGGATCGTAGTCGGGGTCTGCGACGGTCCCATGTTGAAGAACAAGCAGGTGAAACTTACGTTATTCGAATATGGGTTGGTTTTCTACATGAAGTGAACAATATATATCTGAACAGTTTATAATCTATCATCCGTTGAGCTTTTTGGGTTGAAGATAAGGCTAGTTGATTTATGTTTGTTACGATAGGCATTTGTTAGGGGCAATAGAGTCCGCTGATTAAGGCGAAAGAATGTGGATAGTAGCGAGGGGGGTGATTTCTTATAATACTCCAAAGCTTTGGCTTAAAAAGTTCCATGAGACTATCATGCCAACCAGGTACACATCCCTTTTTAATAGCTCATCATTTTAGAACTCCAATATTAAATATGCTTGACAGGGGATAATGTTGGGATGAGTGACCGTTTTGGGAAGTTTCCTAGAGTGTGAGATTGAAGCCAAAGCACACCAAACGTACTAACGATGGTCCGTGGAACCAATTCTGAGCCTGAAAAATGATTCTTGATAACGACCGAGTAACGAGGATTAACCGGGGTGTTACATTTTTGTGGGTCTACTAGACTCTTGATGCCAAAGATATTGTTTGATTTGGACTTGAGAAAATGAGTTTGGAGACTGATGATTCATCTTGGGGATTGCTGCAGTTTGCTGAACTAATACAGCCGATGGAGAAAAGAGTGGAAAACGTTAAAGATTACATTAAGGTACTTACATGTGGTTTCCACATTATTGATCTTCTCTCATATGGACTTAGATCGATCTTATATGGTTTAATTGGCATTGGCATGCTGATAGAAAGCTGATTATTTTGATCCAACTGCAAATTTTTCTTGCAGTCTATCAAACCAGAGCTCCTTGTGCATGTGGAACCCATTGTAGACCCTTATGGTCCCTCGATCGTCCATGAAAATTTGGAAGCCATTGTTGTCAGGTGCGTTGAACACTTGAATTCATGATTGACTAGTCTGTGAATCTTGTAGATATCTAGTTTCTTATGATACAGTACCTCTGTTATTGGCCGGTTTCCCAATCTCAGGAAGACCATAATCATTCTTGAAACAAATTGTTCGTGTGTCCTATTACATACCTCGCTTTGGATGTTAATGTGTTTATTTGTGTCACAGCATGGAGACTTTGCCCGGCGGGTTGTCGGTCAACAGAAAGAGAGCTGAGAAAGGGCTATCGCAGTTGAAGGTGTGTATATCAGTCCTAATTTCTCATCGTGTTCTTTTTAAAGTTCAACAAGCCGCATATCCTGGAGCTGTGCACCAGGAAAATCTTCTTGTATATGAATAGTTTGCAAAACCATCTTTTTAAAATATCCAGGTGTACACCAGTCCAGGATGTGTGGCGCTTTTCGGGCTCATTTTCAACTTCTTTTGTAAGATTCTCAGTTGTGCAAGTTCGTTATTTTTATGGTTCTATTTGCCTGTCCCTTGTCATTTCCAGCTTGAAGTCGTTGATTTAGAATCGGAAGGAATGAGTGGAGAAAAGTTGAGCTCGTCAACTCTAAGGAAGCGTAAGGCCGAGAAGAGCATCCAGTAAGGCTAAACCTGGAGTAAAATTCTTTCGCTTTTTGGTGCCATGCTGAGAAGAAGAGTGAAAGAAGCTAAAGTGTTCTCTTCCATACACACGGAAATCATTCATACCAATTGTTTTGAAGTTCCTCTCTAGAGAATGAGATTGTAATATAAGTTCTGACTCAAGAAGTATCCTCTATGTTGGGTTGATGTTTTGTTGCAAGCTCGTACATGCCAAGATGCTCTGGAAAACTTATGCGGTTTGATTGCTCAGTGAAATGCTAAACATTCGAACGATAGTGGAATCCACAGGACAACATGTTACAACCTTGTTCTGATCGTTCTTCGTCTCTCAAACTAGTATAGCTCTATAAGTTAAGTGAGGTTGGCCGTTTTTCTGTAATTCTGAAGATAAGGCTTGGAAGTACGAGAGGGTGGAAATACCACAGGCTCACATCACAGGCAAGCCAGCAAAACGTTCTGTCATGCTATCTTCCGATGTCAAAGAGCAAATAATCATCACCGAGAGGAGCAAATAATCGAATCAAAAGCAACTTAACAAAAAAAAAATGAATTTATTAGAGGATATTGTGACAAAAGGTATGGTTGCATTCTTCAAATACAAGGAGTATGAATGTACATTGACGGAGAAGTGCTGTCACAGGTTGAAGCAGCTAGCAAAACTTGCTCCAATGAACTCTTACAAACTGGATTCATTCGGCGTAGTTATGAGTCTACGGGGTTAAACCACGCTAAGCTGTTGCGTGGCCGTCCAAGACTGGTTCGGAGCAAGCTGGACTTCTCCAATCTGCAGGACAAGATACAATCATCGATGAACAAAGGGAGATGATCTCTAGATTCGTAGTTGATGGTGCAAGTTCAGTTCTGTATTCTAAAGCAACATGGTCATCACCTTAGCATTTTCTACGCAGACAAAATCTCTATAACAAGCTTCCATCTGCACATGAGGATTCCACAAGACTGTGTCTGACCAACTGCACAAGTAAGAACAAGCAGAATTCAGTCAGAAAAACTGCCGATTTAGGAGCATAGCTGCAGAAATCTGATGAAGGATAAGCGGCCTTGCAGGTACATACTTTGAGTTCCTCAACAATATTTTGTCTCCCAAGCCGTTTTCTAGGTATATCTCATTCGGGGCACTAAGATAAATGCAATCCACAAACCCTGGGAAAGTCGCTGCATCCCTAGAATAAAAGGCTTGAGTTAGAAAACCAGAATCATAAGAAGGAAATAAAATGAGAAGGTTAAGACTCGACCAGTTAAAGTAATCAATGCACGTCGAATACTGATAACCAATGTAGAGACTGCAATAGTTTTACACTTTACACTCCAGAATATTCCATTAGTGAAAGTTCACAAGTATAAGCTATACCTTTCCTCTTTACCCCGCAGTGGATTTTTAGGATCGGGATCTTTATTCAGCGTCTTGCAACCTTTCAACCCACTAACTGATGCCCCTGTCACAGAAGCCTGCATGATGACAGCGACACGCATTGCGATGATTCATGGTTATATGTGATTGATGCAATGGCACCATAGCATTGCAGTCTTGTACCAGATTTAGCGAGGTAATTAAGGTTCTAATCAGGGAAGTAGATACTGACTCGGAAATACGTATGCAAGGCAGTTGTAAAGGAAAATGGTTTGTCATCTGTATTTGTCACTCTCAGTTCTGTTGAAAGACTCTTTGAATCCAAGGTAATCTGGCAACAGAGAGAGTGGAGCAAAACATAAATCAATTTCATAGCATCAAATAACAAATTAGTCAGAAAACCACAAAGAAGAAAAATTTAAAACCACGATCAGCTCAAAGGTATGATGAATGGTTTGACAACCAGACCAACCTTGTACAGAGCTTGGAAGCTGAAATCCCACATCGAGCGGCTATATGGACCATCCTTTAACTCAAGGGTTACAACAGGTTTCTCACCCGCACTCTCAGAATCGACAACTGACCACTCGAGGTTCCTAGCAAACCCATGCTGCATAATACATGCTAGATAATTAATAGAGACAGCATGAAGAAAAAAACCAGTCTCATCATCAAGAATAGACTCAATAATCGAACAACACTTCATTTCCTGTTTAAGTACAAGGGTAACCGAAAACATGAATGAGTACTACAAGGACACGGGAATGAGCATCCCAGTTAAGTAACCGAAACTTAAAAAGGCACCAAATCTACAACAATCCTGGGATCATATTTTCCAAATACCTGTTGGATTGCCCCTGGTCCAAACTGAGGAAAACAATGGGGAATCCCGCCACTAATCACAACAAAAACCATATCAGCAACACAAGTTACATAGTCCAACGTTGTAACTATCACCTAAAAGTGGTTTATTGAGAGGAAATGACCAACCTGATGGGTTTCTGCCCATTAAAAACAGCATCTGGCCTAACAAAAAGCAGATCCTTTCCACTGGGTATCTTCCACGACGTAATGCAAGCCCCGAACAAATATACATCTGCCTCACTGCAACACGAACATAGATAAACAAAAATGTGTTTTAACTCATGTAGGCATCTGAATTCGAAACACTACATATAGTACAAAGCTTTTGATCAAGGGAAAATTAAGAACCTGCCATGAACTGTGGAAAGTGTAATCTTGGGCAAGTTGCCTAGCCCTTGAGTGACCTTCACCACCTCACATGTAATAGTCGGTCTCTTCATACTCGCCATTCTCGAAACCGGAAATGATGATCTTTTCACCACACAGAAATATACTGTAAGCAGTAATCTACAACAAAAGACCAAATTCAAAGCCCCAAATAATTGAATTCACTTACGTGAAATCACAAATAAAATCCCCCTTGTCATCCATCACACACTCATACTAGTTGTGAGTCTATGCCCATAGGTCACAAGTTCAAAACCAACAACCTCACAATTTATTTTGAGATACCCTTTGGACCCAATAACAACAATACATGTTATCCTATCAATTGACAGTTTCTGGCTCATACCCAAGAACAACATTCACAAATTCGAAACCGCAAGCGCTGATCAAGCCATGTAATTACAAATTGGTATTCGATTCCTGTACTGTATTATTCTAAGTTTGATCATTCACAATGCAGTAAAAAGCACAGAAAGGGAGACAGTGAGTGAGTTCACCCATTAGCAGGTCGAAGGTTGAGAGTTGGGAATGAAGCGGCGATGGAAACTGCGGGCACCATTTCGAGCTGAAATCGCCGGAAAATTGATCGAGATCGGCTTATGGGATCGCGGCGGCGCACTGTGACAAAATGTTTGTTTCACATATGGGTCAAACAAATAGCATATGCTTTGAGAATTTGTCCCAATTGGACAAATTTTGTTGTTTCAACTCATGCCAGCACTCAGCATAGCCTTTCGTCCAATGAGATAACAAAAAACATCGTCATATCTAAAGAATTGGGTCGGTAACAAATAATTTGTCAACCAGCTATGTGGTTGTAACAAGATAAGGTTGACCTAACCTAAAGACAGGACACGTTCTACATGATGAGTAACATTAGCAGAAGCGAAAGAGGTAGTCGAATGTGAATGTCACAATTTCCATTGTATTATTATCAATAGTGTTTACAGTTAGCAATTTCCCAACGGAAAAGCCCAGAAAAACCAGAAAACAACTCCGAAGTTCAAAACAGACACTACCCTTGATGAATTAATCAAAGGAATGAAGCCAAAGCACAAGTTAAAACAATGATAGTCTAGCACGTAGGAAGATCCTTGGGAGGAGGCAGCACACTTAGATGAGACGAAGGTCCGTCTTCCACGACGAAAGCAGTCTTCAGCCCCCAACCTGTGTGCAGCTCCAGATGACAATGCATGAACCACACGCCTGCGTTGGGACAGGAATGTCAGTGACAGTCGTTTTAAAACCCTACGTTTTGTCCCTTGATATAGGATATCTATTAACATGACTTAAGTTTGTTTGATGAAATAATAATGGATAACTAGGAGGGATGATAAATGATGATGGAAAAATGATTGTCAACAACATTTTTTGGTGCAGAGTTACCTGGATTGTCCGCTTTGAAGCGTATAGCAGTCCACCCGCCGGTAGGGACCCCGACTGTGTTCCTCTCTGGCGGATCAACGAGATTATACTTTGCAGGATCCTTGGCCGGATCAAAGTTTCCGACCCCAGTCCCCACGACGAAGAAGTTGTACCCATGAAGATGGAACGGGTGTGACTCCACGCTCAATAAGTTTGTATCCTGTAACACAAGCTCCACCGTCTTGTTAAACTTAAGCTTACTTACTCGCGTCCCCTGCTTCATCTTCAGGTTCATTGTCAATGGCAACCCTGTGTAGTTAAACGGCTTTGGAGGGTGGTCAGGGAAGTCTGTGGTGAAAACACCTTTGATTCCGTGGTAGTGTGCTTGGAGCAAAGCGGTTTGTGGCATGACGAAGGATATGTTGTTGAGGGATGCACTTAGGCGGGTCCCGTTGACACAGGTAGGACACGGGTTGAGGCCCAAACCGATTGTGTAGAAGAGGCGGCGGTCTACTTTCAATGGTACGTTGGCGGGAAATTGTGGGGTGTTGAGGCTTTTGAGGTTGCTGTTGTAGTTGAGGACGAAAGCGGAGTCATTTTGGGCAGGGAGGTGGTTGGGGAGCGTGGGGACGATCGTGGTGGAGACGTTCTTGTATTGGAGGATGGCAGTGGCGGTCTTGTTGTCGACTGCGATGGGGGCGTCCATGAAGGTTCTGGTGGCCAAGAAGTAGCGGCCTGGTGGCTGGTTCGCGTGGACTAGGACATTGGTGGTCTGACCGGGGCCTATGATGATCGCGTTGGTCGAGTAGGGTTTCACGTAGACTGCATCGATTTCGACGACTGTCATGTTGTGGTTGGAAATGGCAAGGAAAAGTTCGTCGTTGAGTGCAGCGTTGACGATCCTTAGGAGATATGTCTTCCCTTGTTCTACCTCCAATGCATATGTGTCTGTAACATGAGATTTGTTTGTTAAGTATATATCTGATGCAATGACTTGACGAGATGGGAAACGAGGATAGTCTAGATTGTTCTTACGTTTCTCTGAGCAGGGGAAAAGCGGCCCTGGTTTGCCATTGATAGTGTGGGCATCGGACATGTTCGGAGGCAGTCCCATGTCGTTGCCTTGCTTGACTACCTTCTCGACATCAGCGTGCCACCACTCTCCTGTGTAAACAATGACTCTTCAGGATCAAAAAGCTAAGACTACTTGTGCTTAAAAGGACGAAAGTTCCTTGCATTGAAGGACTCGCCTAGAACCAAGTTAGCCTCCAAATCCGGCTGCGGAAAAGGGTATGGAGTTCCCTGCGTTGGCATGATAACAATCGCTCCATATACGGTTGCCCTTAGCCACAGAATATGCGCGTGCCACCATAGAGTTCCTCTTTGCCCAGTGACATTGAAGTTGTAGACATAGCTCTTGCCGGTCTGGATTGGACATTGTGTTATATAAGCCGGTCCGTCCGCCCACCCATTTCGATACTGCTTTAACCCGTGCCTGTGATCAATCCCCCAAAAGAATTAAGCACAACGACTGTCTCCTATGCTAGCATCTTAGTTAATTCGTGTTTGTATCCTTACCAGTGAATCGAGATATTATAGTGCACATTGTTGGTGACATTGATCAAAACTCGGTCACCCTCTCTAACATATATCGTTGGCCCCGGAAATTGCCCGTTTACTGTTACTATTGGTTTCGCGTGACACAGCCTGCTCACATTCTTCAGTTGAACCTGGCAATGCAACATAGGAGAATCATGGACGGAAGTTTCAAACGAATGATGCGTGCGCAAAGGAAGAGCCGACGAACGAGCAATCAAAACAGGTACATTGGCCGCATTTATGTGCAAATTTACTTGGCATTGAACATTGGTTTTCACATATACAGAAAACTCACATTGAATTGGTACTTCTTAATAGCAGCTTCGCCTGGGAGGAAGCAGAACACCAGGAATCCTAAAACGAAGGTGGTATATACAGCATGGCTCGAGCTTCCATTGCTAGCCATTCTCATCACAGTGGTGACTCCCGCTTGTATTTGTCGTGAGCTCCCTAGCTTTATGATCATAAAGAGAGCAAGCAAAATGCAAGGACTGTTGTGTTTCTGTGTATGCCAATGTATTATATACTGGTGTAGGTAGAAGAACTGTCATCGACAGGATAGCCATATAGATCTTGAATGAGAACAGCTGGACGCGTGGTAGGTTATACATTGCTGTTTACTCCCCTAGGAAGCTCAAAAGCTTAAGCAACTGAAACCGATAACGACTATCAAGTGTAATGCGCTCATAACTAGGAGGCCGAGGAAGCGGTTTTCTTGCGCCTTTTTGGGTAATATGCAAATCTTAGCTTAAAGTTAATGCATGCAAAGAGTAACCAAACCAAACTATAGTTGGTGTTGATAGCTTGTCCAAGTTGTGTTTGATTATCTGCTTTCCCGTAAAGGGAAAGTATTTGCGGTTGAAAAATACATTGTCAAAGTCCCTATATGGATTTGTAGCTTGGTATGGAAAGTGCCTCTTGACCATCTACTTTTTTCTACTAATGGATAACAAATCATGTAGGATCTTATCGGATTAACTGAAGTGGTGGTTATGGGATTAGAGCATCAGTTGTCAACGGGTAATGCAATCGAAACCTGCAGCGACAATTTGATTGGCGTATGTATGAGGGTGATCTTAGGAAGCTGTTGGCTGATTTCCTATTGTTCCATGCTTCGCGACTCATTGAGCATTATGTTGAGGTAATTTGAGGATTCATATCCGATGTTAGTTTCATCTGACCAGTCCTAGAGCATCGGTTTCAGGTTATTAGTTGGTGCGTGAGCTTTCACCACCAGCAGCTCAATTTTTACAGTTACCACATCAGGAAGTTAGCTCTCTTGCTTGTCATAACTTTGCACCAAAACCAAAGAGAAAGGCATATCGAAAGCGATTTCAGAACACACGGCACCATGCCAATATATATCTGCATATCAAGACTGTTTTGAGTAAACACACATTCAAAGAACTGTGAATAAAATCATGTTGTTCCATGAGTATTAAAAAGTTTGTGGTTATGAACATTTGAAAATGAAAATGAAAAAAAAAAAAAAAAACAAACTACACAAGGATGCAAGGAGGTTCCATACTCGGATGTGACTTCCTGTATTACAAATAGCATGTTACTGACCAATCACAGCGGGAATTGCTACAACTTCTGGAATGAAGAGAGCTCTACACTGAAAACAATTTCCAACAACAGAACTCAGTGGCCGTGGTACCAAGAAGCTGTCATGATTTGGTAAAATGACAATAGACGTAGTCGCGCTGGCAGTCATCTTCCAAAATCAGATGTAGAAAGTTGAAGTCATGTATTAAGGGAGCCATGGTGCCATCCACTAGACCAGTGATGAACACTGATAGAATTGCTGTGGCCGAAACCAATTTGGCATCCAACG
Organism: Drosera capensis; assembly: GCA_001925005.1. NCBI lineage: Eukaryota > Viridiplantae > Streptophyta > Magnoliopsida > Caryophyllales > Droseraceae > Drosera > Drosera capensis. The sequence continues at coordinate 18,786 of LIEC01006184.1, forward strand.
CCATGAAAAACTGATCCCTTTCCCAAAACATCTATGACACTTCGCCATAATATATGCATGCCACTGCAGGTTCTAAGCATGGTCTAATAGGTACTCATGGCTTCATCACAAAATTCACAGCCAAAGAATGTCAATCGAAGCAACTTTTCCCCAATGTTTCGGCAGAGAAGAATCACTGTCAAGACCTAATGCACCAGCATGTATTCTCGGACCTCGTGGCCGCTGCATCACACGCAACAGCCTAATCCTTAAGACAGTGCTCATTCTCTGCTCAATTCTGCCATGAACTGAAAATGTTACTACTTTGATACCATTGATTTTCCATGCCCATGCGATGTACCGTTGAAAAGCAGAAGAATGTTCAGAAGATCAGATAGCATGAAAAGCATGTCTCATTTTGATAAGCTGCAAGCACAAACATTTTCTTATCAACTTGCAATTCAAATTCACTAGTATGGCTATTTTCCTGGAATGTCGGATAATAGTACTAAGTTGTCATGACATCGAATTCTTAATACTCCTATCTTTATTCAAGGAAAACTTTTCTTCACTGAATAGTATGTCTAACAGACTAATAACCTACACCGTCCATGCCAGAGTATTTATTCTTACTTTACAACATATGAAAGATACCTCTTCTTCACATGGTATCTTATCAGAACAATTCACGCCACATGCATATTATCAGATCGTACATTACTAATCTTTAATTCAAAACCTTTATAACGACTTTTACTTCTTTTAGCCATAATGAACAATACCCGATATGCTTCCTTTACATGTATTGTTAGATTTCCCTCCCTATTTTTCCTGTCTTTTATTTGCCATACAGAACACAGTTGTGGGTGAAAGTGAATGTGTTTTCCCAATTCTGTCATAGTTCAAGGTACATACAAATATATACATATATCCTATTTTAATATTTCTCCTCAGATTGGAGCATAAACATCAAATATGTCAAACTTGTTAGATATAGTATCAATATGAGCTTTTCGAAGTGGCTTGGTTAGGATGTCGACAAATTGAAAATTCATCCAAACGTAAATCAGCTGAATGCAAGGGGAACAAGATGATGTCCCTATGACGAGGTCTCTAACCAGGTGGCAATCTACCTCAATATATTTGGTCCGCTCATGAAAAACCTGATTCTTGATGATGTGCATTGCAACTTGATTGTCACGATATAATCTCATCTGGCTATCTTGGTGAACGTCTAACTCCTCGAGTAAACGTTTTGTCCAAACTAGCTCACAGGAGGTGTTTGTCATTGCTCGATATTCTGACTCCGCACTAAATCGAGACACAATAATCTGCTTCTTACTATTCCAGAAAACGAGGTTACCACCAAAGAAGACACAATATCCAGTGGTAGATCTTCGACTAGTAGGACAACCTACCCAATCGGCATCAGTGAAGGCTGATATCCTGTTGTGTCCATAATCAGAGTATACTACCCTTGAGGTATCTAATGATCCGTACCGCTACATCCCAACGGATAGTACGAGGGGAAGACATGAGCTGACTCACCACACTCACTGGTATGCAATATCAGGTCAAATAACTGTCAGATAATTCAGCTTCCTAACCAGTCTCCAATATCTCTCAGGATCATCCAGAGGTTTTTCATCCTCTGACATCACTTTGATCTCAAGAACCATCGGTGAGTCAACGGGCTTGCATCCAAACAACCCGTATTCTGAAAACATATCAAGGACATACTTCCTCTGACAGATAAAGATTTTACCAGGAGATCATAGTACTTCAATATCAAGAAAATACTTGAGCTTGTCCAGATCGGTAATCTGAAGTTGCTCCCTCAAGAACTTCTTTAGTGCAGAGATCCTCTCGGCATCATCGTCGGTAATGATCAAATTTTTAATTCAAAACCTTTATGCTCCCGATATGCTTCCTTTTCATGTATTGTTAGATTTCCCTCCCTATTTTTCCTGTCTTTTATTTTCCATACAGAACAAAATTGTGGGCATCTGCATCTAAGCATGGACCGTGCATCCTATTTTCTTATCCATGAGAACAATATCATTTACAGATCCTCGTTACCTCCACTTTCGCAAGCAGATCAAGAACTTGGAAAGCAGCTCTTGGCGGAATGCCTTCGTCTTGAGATGCCATACGAAAGACGTATTTCCCATACCTGGAAGCAAAAAACACCAGTTTCTATGACTAGATATTGGAACTAAAAACACAGAAAAGTAAAGTGAACAAGCACTTCAGCTTCAAGGAAAAATCCTCACTAATCATAAAACTTGAGAATAGCAGAAGTGATTGGAAAGTATCGTGTTGACCTCATAAACATAGTGAAAATTATCTTGCTGAATGATCTCCATAGAGAAGTGTACAATACAAGCAACAACATCAACGACTTTCCTACTGATTTTGAAAAAATGACAAAAACAAAACCAAGCCAGAAGAGTGTTGTCTACGTAGATGCTCAGTAGACGATGAAAATGCATGGATGAAGAACTTCTAGGACCCAACACAAGACGATAAGGATTCGATATATATCTGATGTTTGAATAGAATCAAGGACCACAGTTCCTTGACATAGCATCTATCTTATGTATGCATGTCTCTCTCGCCTATGGTTGCTTTCTGTCACCCAAAGTAACATCTTCGACACTTTAGCTTATCATGTGAGTGTTCAAACAAAAGACTACGTGCGACAGTTATGGCTTCGAAACTCGTTTGATTCAAGTTCAATGCATATTCAGTGACAGCAACAAGGAGTGCCTTGGCATCAGTTACTACTTACAACCTCGTTCGACTGTCCAAAAACCTGATTCTGTTCCAAAACATGGAAAAAAATATATATTACCTCATAGATACCACAAGCAAATTGCTCCAGAGAAAATTAGCGACAAGATAAGAAATATGGCAAACAGCCATATGCCAATGTGCCCTCAAGATGCAAGCTATTTTACGAGAAATGGAGCCTACAGGGGCTGGAAAGATAGAAAGTGGCAGTATAGTGATTTCTTGAGTGCATTAACAATCATCAGACAGAAGATCTTCCGATATCTAAGAAGAATCAAGTTGCCACAAATTGGTCCCGGAGCATATGATGCAATGACCATGATACGATACATACACGATTCCTGAAGAAAAAGATGGGACGATATTTAATATAAGCATGTTTAGTAGCTTAGTACCTGATCTCAAAAGCATACTTTGCTTCTCCTACGCTTATGCATAAATATAAGCCGCATTCTGGACTCGAGCACGGCCACAATTTCGACCAGCTGAGACCACATGTTTGATGATGATATGGGATAAGACCAAAATTGTGATTGGCTTCTGTAGAAAGTGAAAGTAAACGAAGTATTAGTTCAACAAATGAACTCATGATCCCTAAGTCAGGCACGCAAGACACTCCCAAATGAATGATTGTCTACATGTTACCAGTTGCGAGATGAATGAAGGGTAAAAGGAATGGTAACTAAATTTCTGACCACCCAGGAAGCTGACATGAACAAGGAATTCGCAGAAATGGTGCATATTACGAAACAACGAGGTCAAAACTGAATATGGCGAAACCACTGGAGTTGGAGAAACTCATCGTCGTTTAACTTGGAGAGTGTCAACAACCACATTTGTACAGAAATGTTTTTACAATTAAGGCATTCTCAAATATTCCAAATAAAGGATGAAATAAAAATGCCGTAAAAAAGTACAACTTACGACAAAAGGAGGCACAGTAATCAATCTATCCATAGATACCTCTAAAGCAAAGGGCTCGACAGGCATAAGTTAGAGACACTGCTTTACAAAATAAACAAGGATAATGAGAATCAAACATAGCAGATTACTTTCCATCAGCACACAGTGCGTAATCTCTATTTTAGGGATAATGGCTAAACAAAGTGGATTAACTTCATACAAGCAAAAGATAATATGATCACGTGAATTGCCTATTCCATATATTAATTCTCCTAATCTCTGTCTTTGTCATCATATGCTTTATGGCTTAATGAGAGAGGTCGCTGCCCAATGGCTTCAGCAAATTTATTCCCCAGCTAGATAGACCCCGCCACATTCCCTTTCCTCTCTGTTATAAGGAGCTCGATTTCCGATCACTCACCAACCCAGAACCTTAAACATTCTTTCTTGCTTCTGTGTCCTCCTCTCACGAGCTCAGCTCTGGTTACTTCTTAAATCCTAATTTCAGTTCCATTTTTGCTTGCATTTTATAGTTTGATCAAACAACCAAAAAGACCCCTTAATCATCCCTCGATCCAAGCTCGCCACCTTCTTCACCACCGCCCACCGCAATATTAATATGGCATCTTCATGGACTACCGCACAGAACAAATTGTTCGAGCAGGCCTTAGCTTTATATGACATGGACACCCCTGATCGCTGGCAGAAGGTTGCCAGGGCTGTTGGGAAATCGGTGGATGAAGTGAAGAGGCACTATGAGCTGCTTGTGGAGGACATCAAGCACATCGAGTCCGGTGGAGTTCCATATCCTAGATACAGGTGAACTGGAAACAAATAAGGAATTACCAAGGAAGGTAAACTACTATCATCATTCTATCTATCAACACCCAAGAGAACAAGTTATATACTGTTTTATTAACAATCAACACCGTTCATGATCATGGTTTTATTCTACAGACGTTGTCGTGACTCTCGCAAATCTAGATAAATCCCTACTCATACTAATTCAAAACATCCTGTAATTGATAGATGAAGTCTCATACTTCACACGGAAGATCTATTACCCTCAATCCAAGTACCTTTTCGTGGGTCCGCGAGATAGCGATCAGAAATCTCATAGATACTATAGGCAAGGCCATCTGTTGCTTTATGGAATATTGATCAAAAACCCTTTTCATTACCCGAGTCCACTCAACCTCTTATCCTATCTACAAAGCCAAAAAGAAGGAATCCCACATGATAACCAATCCCACCATTTATGTTATGGATAACATGACCAAAACTTTACCGTTCCAGACATTTGAACGGTTTCGAATCTCCAAAACAATAAATCTTGCCTTTTTTCTTATGGAAAAGATCCTTTTGGGCGAAAATTAACATTTCTATATTATCTTGTCTGCTTCGTGTGCTCTTATTATAGGTGACAACTACTTATCCCTTGTTTTCATCAATACTGCAATCCTTAGTTTTCTTCCACTACCTATGGTGAGCTACGTGAATACACCAATTGTCTCAACCATGAACAAAGATTCAAATAAGGTTTCTTTTAAGATGTAAAGGAGGTGATGGCTTCACCATATTTTACCTAAGATAATCAAAAGAGGAATAAAAAAAAATCTTATATCATCTTCCTACTAACCCGCTATATTCCATTCATTTTCTCATATAACCACAACTATTCAACAAGCAAGCTTCAGATCATCTTATTCCTCCTAAAACTATTAAAACTAGTACAACTTATAGATTTTCCATACTGAGATCAAATCTATAGGATTGTCCACACTTCATATGTTACATCATATAGTTCAAGCAGCCAACTGTAAGTCCACAACGGAAACAAATAGAGTCAATCATCAACAGCGGTTCATCCACACTTCATCATGCCTAAAAGAACTCGTAGCATAGTTGACAATAATACATTAAAAGTACAGCATAACTCATAAATCATCTTTCTCGTTCCCATTATCGCCATTAATCCTCCCTCAATACGCTGATGCATTTGATGACCTTCAACTTATTGACAATAATATTACTTCTTAATATTGCAGGCTTTGAAGATTGAAGAAGGATCCATCAAGTTCCTATACGCTCCTTCCTTATCATGTGAGACAAGCATCAGTTCCATAACTCCTACCTATATAAGATGGTATCTATCATTAGCACCAAGATTCGGCTTCTAATGGGTGCAAAAATACACAAAATGGCTTCCAACATGAACTTTCTTGGAATTTTATTGTACTAGTTATGTGGTGATGATCACACCAGAAGGTGATTATCATGATTTCCCTATACAAAAAGGTGTATGTATTCGTATAAGGCATTATAATGTAAAAATACATATAATCAGACTAGATTATGATGTACATCAATAATTCTAACACATTATCTGTCTCATGAGTTCATAACCACCATGACCAAAA
>LIEC01006185.1:0-32752 GCA_001925005.1 Drosera capensis
GAGTAATACATTGTGTTTTCCTCTCAAAACTTGTTCCGAGTTCCCATTTCTCTTACGAGTTCTTACTTAGCTATTTGGTGAGCGAATTAGGCTGAGCTCGAGCGAAGGTGTGAGTAGCTTGAGTGCCGCACGGGTTGTGAGAAATCTAACCCCGTGACAATGTCCATCCCCAACCTAGCCTGACCTTGCCCGAGTTTCCCCGACGACCGTCGAGGAAATTCCGGCCTCCGCCGACATCCTTTTCCCTCACCCGAACCCTCGCCTGCAACCTATCCAAGTCCCTGTTCTTCTCCGTGTCTGGACTGAACCAACAAAAGGGATATTTCTTTTTGTTATTATTTAGCTAATTTTAATACACATGTGTGTATATAATACTACTATGTTAGTATGTTAGTGTTGCGTTACGTGCATACTTATGACATTTATTTAAATGTAGGTTTGGACGCAACACAACTACGGGATAAAATCTCGGATTTGTTGCAGTTCTCTTAAATAACAACATAACATATATTGTTATCTTAATTTAAACATTTATGCGCACATGATTCGAATTGTGTAACTGTTGATCACTAGCTTGCATGTTGTTCTTATTTGCTTGTTAATATTTAATATGCATATTAAAAAAGATAACAATGCAAAATATAAAATAATTATAAATTAAATATAAATACTTTTAAATACATGTCCTTTCTGTTTGTTTCTTGTGTTTTTCCTGAATGCTAGTGTTTATATTTTTGTAATGAAATTAAATCATGAAAATATTACAAAAATCGTAGGGCTTGAATATCATGTGGGAAAACACATAATTATATGAGTTAACCCCAAATATAATTAAATATGAAACTTGTCTGAACATCATGATAGTCGCATGCTATATATGAAATTAACATTATTAATTTCATGTGACCCATCTGAAAATCCTGATTCCTGATATAATGCAATGCTTGTAATTATTATTGACTGGGAGAATTGCGGTTTATATGACTAGTTAGGAAGAATTCAATTAGCCTTTTAACGTGCACGTAATGACATTGGGAACTGGCCGTGTTTAGTTACAATTAGTCGTCCTAGATCCATTGTAGAGACCGTTAAACCTATTAAATTGTTTCTAGTATGATCATATTAGGTAACTATATTTATTTTGTGTGGTAATTCCTTTTATGTCATCAATTTGTAAAAGTTACGTGAATTAACATGACATGATATGTAATACATAAAAACCTTGAAATCTTTAATAAAGGTTAAGAGTTATGAAACAAGATTTAACCTAATCAACATGATTTATTATCATGTAAATGTATATTTATATATACTTCTATTTGGCATATGGTTATTGGATGTTGATTGCATTGCATCCTGTTTATACATGAAAAATGCATGATATAATAAACATGTCGGGCCCCTTGAATAAACATGTAGGTTATGTTACTGGATTTTCGAGCTCACGGTTGTATGTTTGTTCAGATAATAAAGAGTTGTGGGATGGGATCGTTTCACGATGTGACGTCAAATAATAAACTTAGAGTTTTATTTCCTGAAACATTATGATTTTTAATGTAATAAAGTATTATATATTCAATTAAGTTCCTGTGTTTTTGATACCTAAATCCCGTGTAATATTATCGTCTTATTTCGAGAAGTGTTCGGAGCAGTGGTAACGCTATATGTCAAATAGGTATTGGAAAGATAATTTTCGGGGCGTTACACTCCACACATTTGAATCTTCAATTATAGATGTTCTTTTGTTGCTTTACTGGGTCTATGATTAGATTACTTGGATTGTTGTCAGTAATGTGGAGTACCTCAACCACGGTTTAATATTTAGAACGTTGTGGAACTAGACTCTAAGCTAATCATAACAGGTAAGTTTATGGACATCTTGTCATTCTCAGACCCGGTCCTAAGACGAAACATCGGGCTATTATTGTTGTATCATAGAATGTTGTTAACGAGAAGGGATGAAGCCTGTATTATACAAAGTACCGAAGGAATGACGGTTTCAAGATTAAGACTCTTGATCTTAATTGCAGTTACTGTGATGTTGAAAACCTTATTTTTGGTTTGCTTCAAGCTTGTGTTAGAAAGCAAATAAAGACTATTTATATGATAAATTGACCATATGACTATCTTTGGAAATGGGGAAAATGCAGGTTGATTTGGTTGGAGGATACTATGATGCAGGGGACAATGAGAAGTTCGGGTTCCCAATGGCGTTCATGGCCACAATGCTGCCATGGAGCGTGATCGAGTTCGGTGGTTTGATGAAAGGCGAGCTCGAGAATGCATGGGAGGTGGTGCGCTGGGCCACTGACTATCTCCTCAAAGCCACTGCCCATCCAGATACAATCTATGTTCAGGTTTTGCTCTCGAATCACTTTGCTTTAGCTGGGATAGTGTGTAGAATGGGGTTTTGAGTGGGAATTTCTCATCTTCAGGTCGGTGATGCGAATAGAGATCATTCATGTTAGGAGAGGCCGGAGGACATGGAAACACCTAGGAGTGTATTCAAGGTTGATAAGAACAATCCTGGAACCGAGGTTACAGCTGAAACTGCTGCAGCTTTTGCCGCCACTGAAACTTGTGTTCAGGAGTATTGACCGTAGTTACTCTAAGCTGCTTGTCAATATGTTGTTGTTCTCTTTGTTCGCCCTCAAAACCATGCGATTATTTCGGTTATTGTTGTTGTCATTGCTGTTGGCGCCATTCGCTGCCCGGCTCGTTCTTGATCTACCCTTTGTGGCTGTGATCTTGGTGGTTGGATTTGTTCCCACAGTAACATTGGAAATGGGACATCCCCAATTGGGTGGTTTGAGGGAAATGGGAGAGGTGAAATTGAGGCTTGTGTTGGTGGGGTTTTGAACATGGAGACTCATGGATTGAAGAGGCAGCGACATGACAAGGATATTCTATCACATGGATTTGCTTGTGTGTATGTGTTGGACTTCGTCGGAGGAGGCGTTTGCTTTGCTTCTCGCTACTGCTCTATATCCTTCTTCCAAGGGAAAACGCGGGAGCACATGTTTGACGAGCATTTTCCTTCATTCTAATTTAATTATAATGATTTGATTCGATATTAAATTTTTTGCATATTAAATTTATATGAAATTTAATGAAGAAAAAATATTTTTTTAGAGGTAATAGAATATAAGTAGAATTTAAAAAAGAGAATAACAAAAAAAAAAAGAAAAGATGATGGAATAATTTGATTAGATTAATATAAATTTATTATCAAATAAAAAATAAAAATATTACATCTATATTGAAATTAACAAAAAAAAAGTTTTAATTAAATTGAGACGGAGAATACGGGAAATTCTTTTGAGGAAACTAATCGAGGTCTTGCAGGTCTTTACGCTTCTCTTTGATAAGGTGGATAATATTATCTTATTCAATACTCCCTCCGTTTTATAAATTTTGTAACGTTTTGACTTTATATGTGTGTCGATGTAAAATTTATCATGAAATGTCAATGGTTGTGTAACTTATGTATTTCAACCTAATACATGTTATGGGACGATAAATCATGATTTGATATGAAGACAAAATTTATATTCAAGCGTATAAAATAATACAAAATAAATATATGTTGCAAAGTTTATGGGACAGGGGAAGTATGTGTTTTGCAAAATTACGTTTGTGCTCTTAATGATGCAAGAAAATTATGTCACCGACGTCAAGTTGTAGTACATAATTTAAATGGACAAAGGGAATACAAAGCTACCATTATGTGATATAGAGATTAATGAATGGTGAAAATTAAATGAATTGAAAATTTCAAAAATAAAAACAGTCTTATAAAAATATCCATCGTTGGATGTGTCCTACCAACACACAGCTTGTATGTTGCTAGTAACAAACTTCTTTTTTTAACTTAAATTATCATTAATGTTTCACGATAATTTTTCAAAAAATAACATTTAATCATCCCACGACGCGAGTCAAATTTCGCCTCGAAAAATATGCTATTCAAAAGATTGCTTATAATTGAGAAAGAGGGAGTATTCCCTAATGAAATCACATGTTTGACGTCCAATTTTTTCTTATCAACATAAAGGAAATTATTTTTTTGAGGAAGTGATTTTTTGTATAAGAAAAATCGTTACTTGGGAGGCGATTTCTAGCTGTGAGGGACGGCGATCCGCGTCTCACAGGCGGAGAAGGGATTTGCAATAGTCAGTTTCAACCGAAAGTCCATCGCTAATCATTGTTTGCAAATGGACTAAATTTTTATAGTGAGATCACATGGGTTTTCTTCATAGACCCACACTCTATCGTATACAAAATAACTAGTCTAAATTAGTATTTGTCTTTTAGTGTCAAAGAAATGTTTTTCTCATATAATATTCATGAGACATCTCTCCATTTTTGTCAATCCATTCTTGTACGATGAGTAGTATCTTAATTGATTTCTTCATTCTCTTGCATCACATATCCAAGTTACATGAATGATGATGTCATTGGGATCACATCTGACCTAATCCTTACCTCCAAATCTTGAGTATCTTGATTTTCACTGAACTTACATAACATACATTTAATTCTCTCCCCTTGTCTATGTTTTCTATTTAATTGTCGATTGTTTTTGTTACAGTTAACCACACACTGATATGGATCGGCCCTCCTATTCGTGAATCCTGGCTTCAATCATCATAATGTCTCATGTTCGTTGTCATGTCTTTAATGAAGTTTTCACATGAGAAGAGCATGTTAACCTAAATTTAACCGTCACATGCATTCAACCAAACCTTTACTGTTCTTGAAAGAAATGGTATAATCAAGAGTACCAAACACTCCAAGCTTTATTTGTTTAGGATCCTATCTCAAGAACTACTACCCCCAACCACTAAAGATTGCACACTTTTGACCCTTTCTCACCAAACAATGAGAAGTAAAAAGAAGAGGGAGCAACAGAAACCCCTCAAGACTACCTTCTACTGAAGGCATGGCCGGTGTTGACAAATATTTGCACATTTTATTGAATAATTTTCAGAAACATCGACTTACCTGACGAAGATAAGTTATAGTATTTTACGCAAAAGTGAGTAACGCACACGTCCGAATTTGCTTTTACGATATCACGACTCTTACGGCACCTTATCATGCATCTTCATCTCCCCGATAAAAGAGGCAACTATTGTGAGCTATGTATACGAGGCCCTTAAAAAGCAATTAGTAGTATTTGTTGGTATATACCATCAGAACATTATGTGTTATTAAGAATTAATAAATGATGAATATTAAATTATTTAAGAATTTAAAAATTAAAAATAAAATTTATTATTAAATATATCCCAACAACATATAATTTATATACTGATAATAATAAAATTTTCTTTTTTTTAATAATCCAAAGGGTTGCTTTCTAGTTTTCAATAATATAGTATTCCACCCAACATTTTGTGCCCATCGAGTTGGTCCACTAAGGCACTACCCTTCATTTATATCATTCCACTCTTTGCCCACTTCATACCTTTTTTCCACTATACACTTTACACCCATTTTTATGCCTATGTTTCCTGTCCTTTGCACACTACTCATTGTAAGTCTCTTAGTAATCAAGCAACCCCATTTGCCCATTTCCAGTGCTCCACAAAGATGATCACCAAAGGTCACCACTTAGCCATTCCTTTGATCATCACAATCTTGACACAAACATTTCCACAACTACTAGCAATCTATGAGTGCCCATATCCTTGTCTTCCGCCACCACTACCGCCTATGCCAACGACGCCGCCAGCACCTATCGCCCTCCCGCCGCCAGCACCTATCGCCCTCCCGCCGCCAGCGTCGACCACCACGGACTGTCCCCCGCCACCTATACCAGTCACTCTTCCTCCGCCGCCTCCCTACTACTATTCTCCACCATATGTGCCATATTACTCTCCACCATATATAAACCCATATGCTCCTCCACCTCCTGATCCAATATTGCCTTATTTTCCTTTCTATTTCACAAGCCCACCTCCTCCTCCCTATCCTCCTTATTCATCTTCAGCTAAAAGATGGGAGCAAGTGAAAGCGATCATGGGCTTGTGCTTAATGGCTTCAATTTCCATATTTTTTCTTCTGTGATGGAGGTAAAAAAAAAAGGGTACTTTCTATAGTCATATTTCTATGTTGTCATCATGTAAACAGAGTTCAGGAGTAGGGTATGACTTCTAATTGTATGCCAAGTTCATAGTATGTATGAAGATATTCATAGATAGTGTATCAGTGAGAGGTCAATGATGTATATGCATTCATATCAAGACAATGTTGATGGAGATATAATGAATCTTATCAATTGAGTCAGCGCCATGTTTGTGTTGGAAGATTACATGTTGATTGGCTTAAGAACAGGACAAGTGGGTGGTGGGTTAGGGGTCAAATTTGGTGATGCTATCTTCATGTGCAGTGCATATTTGGTGGAGGATTTGTAGCCTTAGCTTTGAAGAATGCGTAATCAATCTTCCACATTATTTGGTTACTTGCATTGCAATTGGAACCTTTGCAAAGCTTATTCCATTACCAAAGAATATTTGGTGTGAGCTTGTAATAGTCTCTTATAGCATGTAGTTGATGCCGTGCGAGTTCGGTGTATTATGTACGGATTCTCAATTTATAATTTGAGTAATCACAGTTGCGTTCGGGAATGGCTTCATAGTGTAGTATCAGGATCCCACGAGATTAAACTTGCGCTTCTGCATTACAATGCTCAACCAGTTTTCCTGAACACGGTGCTTCGGCCTTCGGTGAGTTATACGAAATCAATCCAACTATGATCCCGATATACTCAGGCCTGACTCGTGTGAACGAGATAACGGATGCCTGACAGTGTCAGGCTCGATCTATTAGCACCATGCCATGAGAATATCCTATAATCAAGCACAAGTTGATATTCTTTTTCCAATGCTAATATGAATTATTGGATAATAATAATTGGTATTTGTCTCATTGTGTGTTGAGTCCAAATCAGACCCATCCTGGTATATGTAGAACATGGACTAACTATTATCATGATAATTTGGAAGAAACACTGCGACAGATAGATTGATGTTAACCGCTTAATCCACTTTTTTGAAGGAAAAGGCCAAGGTGTGATTTTGACAATCCAACTACTAAGAAAACAAAGTGGAAGAAAAGGTATGCAACATTGATTTTGTTGGGTGAAAGTTCTCCAAAAACAAGTCTAGTAAAGTACTCATCAGAAGTCATAAATCACAGTTATATCTCGAAGAGAGTAGTCCAGAAGTTGCTCAAAGAGAGTACTTAATGAACACAGAACACATGAAGATCTACGACGTGAAAACCCAATTGCATGTATTAATCCGTCATCAACACAACAAATTTCTCTTTACAACAAACAGAACAGAGAAAACTCCAATGAGTCGAAGACAGATCTTAACAGATGCTCCTGGGTAAAAAATTGTGACACGGATTTCACAGGATTCTTCATCTGTCATATAATGGGAGCATAACGACTAAGGATGATTGGAAGACAACCTCCTCTGAAACCCAACGTGCTTGGTGAAAATAGGCAACGATTGATCGTGAATGGCGGAAGGGAACTTGTCCAAGTGCTTGACCAAGTTATAAGTGGCTCCACCAGCTATGCACCCAACAGTTGGTCCAACCACATAGATCCATAATTTTTTATAGGTTTTTCTCACCACTGCTGGGCCTATGCTCCTTGCTGGGTTCATTGATGCTCCTGATATTGACCTGTTATTTTTTGAACAAGGGATTAATTAAAAATAAGAACTTTGATTTAGAAATGAACGAATAAAGTTTTGGATGAAGTGGGCTTAGTTAAAACAGTTTTTTTACCCAGCAATGAGAGCATTTATGAATATGGTCATTCCAATGGCAACTCCAGCAAACTCTTTGTGCTGCACCATAACAATGTTGTATCAGTATTAAAAATGATTCGATGCTGCAATTCAGGATAGAAACATTTGTTCCCTAGAGTCGTCCCATGATTGATACCTTTGAACAGTACAAACACCAGCAAAATGGTACGAGTAAGTCTCAACTTTTCTTTTGAACTTTCTCTCTTTCGTTGTTATATTTGCTGAAATAGACCGATTAATAAACAATCCGTTCATAAGGGACAGGAGAATGAGTTACGGTAGAACTTTTCACACATGAAGCATTTAGAGAGAAGGTAATCATGGAATAGTAATACTCACTGCTCGGTCATCAATGGCCGTGCCGTAAATGACGAACATCAGAATGAACGAGATGATAATTTCCATGATGACAGCTTGTAAATCTGATCCTGTTGGCAGAGTTCCAAAGTAGGACTTTTCCGTAACGTTTAGGAGCAGAGACAGAGTGCCACTGGCTAGAAGTGATCCAATGATCTGAGCAGTTATGTACATTGGTGCCTATCACAAAATGTTATGCATACATATTACGAAAGTCTCGGAGATTTACCAACATGCATCTGAAAGATAGCTTGTGATGCTTTGAATGTTATGGAAGAGACCATTTTTTCGAGATTTGCTTAGTTCTAGTGATTAATGTAGTCAATGTACCTGTGCCAACGGGAAGCGTCTGCAGACAGTGAAAGCAATGGTGACGGCAGGGTTGAAATGAGCTCCGGAAATGTGATCCAAGGTGTAGATGACTATCAGGATGATGAGCCCCCAAGTCACACATATGCCTGGGTATGTCACTGTTCCTTTTGTTTTCTAGACGACAATCGCAGCACACCCTGTGAACACTATGAAGTATGTTCCAATTGCCTCTGCCAATAGCTGCATATACATATTCATTCATATCAGCATACAATATAATCATTAAAATAAAAAAAAGAACACTAAACCGTGATAAATGGCAGAACTATAATGTGAATATGTAGTATAAGAAATCGATATATTTTGTTAGAAACACAGACTAGCATATTAGACCTATTGACACAATCATATTTGGCATCATTGTATAGCAATTGTCTTACCTTTTGCAACAATGTAGTTGCACCCACCAAAGAGCAACAGCAGCGACGGCGGCTGATGCCAATAGGACCATGAGGAGAAGGCGGTGCGGAATCACCTTCTTCGATCCTGTTGAGCCTCACATCATCAATATGGTTGATTTTGGCTGCCATATCTCACGCACTTCGATCTCAGAATATGAACTTTCTTTATCGCTTAAACTACTGTATGACTTGTGTTGTAATGAATCAAAAAAGTCGTATGCAGAGGTTATATTTAGTTCAACGGCATTAACAAAACTAGCGAATAAATCTTCGAGCAGGGTGCCTGGTTTTGGATTAATGATCCATGGGAATGGATGATGACGACGTGATGGATCAATCAAATATTAATCTAGCAGTTGACATGTTATACAACCTGGTTCATGAGTTGAACTTGCAACAACATGTTTGTATATAGCAGAAGTCAACCTGGTATTAGGATACTTGATGAGATATATCAAACCGTTATAAAAAGCAAGAGTGTATAGAAGTATTTGAAACTTTCAAAACAAGTTTTCAAGTTAATGGTACAATTTTTACCATTAATAACCGAGGATATCGTCGTTATAAGTCCAACTCTATCAAAATTTTAAACTGATGTTATAAAGCTTACGAATATAGATTTAGTAATTGAATCCATACACTTGGAAACATTCACATAACACTTAGCATACTTTCGGTTCGCAAAGCACCATGAAAAAGCGTAAGAAAAGTGCAGTTTCAGCGAACTGAGGTGCATCCCATTTCACACAGAAGCTTGATTTCTTGAAATGCTTTTGAGAAATGAGGAGCTCTTTGTCAACTCCCTGGGCGATTTATCTGTGAATCTTATGAGATTATATGCAAAACTTCCAGCCAATGTTCCGATAATTGGGCCTATAATATAAACCCAGAGTCCTTTGTAGGTGTGCTTGATGATTGCTGGTCCAATACTTCTTGCTGGATTCATTGATGCCCCGGACACCTGCCTGTAAACAGAATATAGATCATCGTTATTATCGTGTATGTCTCAAGACTTCAGTAATTTTCAGTCACTTCGACTGTGGTTTTGCCAAAGGAGAACAAACTAATTACCCTGCAACGAACACGTTAAGGAGTATAGTCATCCCAACCGCAATCCCAGCCAGTTCTCCGATCTGCACCATGACACATGAAAAAATGAAACATAGTCACTTGATCCAAGGTTAAAAATAGTAATTGACAGTAGTATAGTGTGCAATAATGAAAAATAAAACAGAGGAATTATGATCCTAAAAATTAAAATTCTTAATTGGCTCGAGACTGTCATATAGGGCGAGGTCAACCACTAAAAAAAATCTTTGCTGATTTAAAGATATCCCGCAGAGAAAGATTCACAGTTAGACGATTTGTGGCATCCTAGAAATCTAACCCCATGAAAGCTAGCAGAAGAACCAAGGGAGGGAGGGGGGCAGCTATATGTAGTGCATAGATTAGATTATGATCGCAATATATTTGTCACATGAAATCAAACTCATTGCCGCGAAAGCCCGGCACTGTGCCTTTGAAACTATGCATATGTATGCTTGAATATCAATCTATAGTTGTATGATCTTATAACAGGTAGATGTAGGATGTTAAAGTACCATCTTCTATTACAATATGCATTAATGTGTAAGAATCTATGTGGAGGACTTTCGACTTAAGCTTATCGACTAACTGATGATGGTGCAAGCTTTTAAGCCATTTCTTTTAAGCTTTTGATCTGCACAGTACACTAAATAACGAGTTATCGACTATATATTTGAACTTTTATTTTTCCTGCAAGCAGGCTACTCCTGTCATCGACAAATATACATTATACTCGGATGGATGAATAGATGATGACGACGCCTGACGAGGAAGATGAATATGAAACAGGGGATGTAATAAGGAGAACTCACCGCCCGATTATCAGTTGAAACCCCCGAGATAACAAACATTAGGAGGAAAGAAATAATGATCTCTATGGCCAAAGACTGTCCATTCGAACCAGCAGGTACAGTGCCAAAGTAGGTTTTGGGCGTTATATCGAACATCGCTGCTAGTGTTGCACTAGCTAGTATTGATCCCATCAGTTGAGCTCCAATATACAGAGGTACCTATACATTTCCATGACATATACATTTTTAACTTATCATAAACATTACAGGAAGCGTTCGTGCTTGAGGTTTCGTTAGTGAAGGAGAATAGGATCACCTCCTTAAAGGGGAATCGTCTGAAAACAGCGAATGTGATTGTAACGGCAGGATTGAAATGGGCGCCGGAGATGTGTCCAACCGAGTAAATCATAACCATGACGATGAGACCCCATGTCACACATATGCCCGGAAATGTAACAGTCCCGTCATAAACCTTATTTGCCACGACTGAACCACAGCCCGCGAAGATCACAAAGTATGTTCCCATCACCTCTGCCAACAACTGTACCCAATATACAATCATCAGTGGCTTTTCCTGGGCTTACCAAATGAGATAGTAGGAAACAGATCATGGTTCGAACGTTCAAGCGTAATATATGCAGACGTAGGTTTACTTTTAACATTGAACTATTGATCTCCGATTCCATGCAACAAAATCATAATGAATGAATCATTATTTCCCCCATAAACTTTTACGCGCCCGGATTCATCAATAATCCAAAACATGAAAATATTGTCGTAATATGATCATAATAAATGATTGATGACTAACCTTTTGAGTCAAGGTGACGATGGATGGCGACGAGCAAAGGTTACTAATATTACAAAGGGTTTCAACCCTATTGATCTTGCTCGCATCGCCTTCCTCCATTCGCGATATCTCTTCGTCTTGAAGCATCTCTTCCGTCGTCATCGATCCCATTTCTCTCCTAAACCTTTAACACAATCAAGGATCCAAGATCTCACTCGTTCTATTTATGTGAACACCGAAGGGTTTGAAATTATGGAGAATCTTTTTGAAAGTTGATTGTTTATGCACAAGGAAATGAAGTGGATAAAAGGGGAGACAGTGATTTTCCAAATTAAGCTGTAACTGTAATCACCGGATTAGTCGTGTACTTATCTACTAATCATTTGAATACAAATATAAACTTATCCATGGAAACAAATCAAGGTGTTTTTAAAAAAAATCTTGAAGGATTTCTTTTTGATCGGAGGAAACAAATCAACGTGTCATTAATTATGGTACGACTGTAAAAAAATCTACAATTACCAAAAATGGTTGCGACTCCTGGTCTATGTACACAATCCAGGAGATAAACTTCAACTTGTGTCCAAAGATGATCGTAAAAATGATTCAATGTTAATATTTTTTTCATTAGTGAAAGTTGAATTGATCTGAATGAAACCTTCCAGTAATTGATCTGAATATAAAAAAGGATTAATTATGTGGTAAATTACAACCTAGTGGTCAGGGGTTCGATGTTTCGTTAAGGTTATTAGAAAGTCTCTAGGATACGATTGACAGCAAACATGTTTAATACCAACACGTGATCAAGATAAACTTGACAACAATGTTCGAGTAGATTCCCTAATAAAATGGCAAAATGCAAACAACACCCATCAAACTGTTACGACTAATTTTGAACACAAGTTTAAATTTTTAAAATTGATTTTAAGATTTTTGAATTTTAAATATTTTTATAAAATAGCTAGCGGTGGATTTGATACTTACAGTAGTTTATTGGATGCTGTTTATCGCACAAACTCTAACCCTTTGTTAAAATGACAAAAAAATTTTAACAACAAAGTTGAATTTTCCCTTGTTAGGAGAAATTAAGAATACGCTGATCATAATTTTATATGAGAACACTATAAATTTTTTCCTTTTTTGGGTGAAATTAGGTTTCTATTTATACCCTTCATCTTCAACAAAAAATGTTTCGGCTTCTTCCATTGTCATAACCAAACTTGGGCTTTTAGCCACAAGTTTATTGTAAAACTAATCGTCAAGCGCCAAATTATTGATGATTAAGGTTGCTAAATCTCGTTTAGTTATACTCCACTAAATAAATGAGGTTGGTGATGCGTTGATGGTCTAATACGTAGATGTAAAACAAACTATGTATTGATTTTTTAATCACAAATAAATTTATTTATAATTCGTCACAAATTCGGTTACCCATAATATATCGATGGATGTACGTAATGATTAAGGTTTTGATCAGCTTTACAGAAGCTGTTTATCAGCGACTTCTGCTTCGTGGTCCATCATCTAATTACTAAAAGTGACACCAAAAAGGACAAAAAGTTATATTCATCATATAGTTTCTTAACTATGGTCACAAAGAAAAGTGTACAATTATATAAAAATGCTATAATAAAATCGAGTTGAATCTAGATCTGTGGAAGCATTAATCTGATATTGGTACCATCACCTATAGCAACCAATAGTTCTCGACCAAGATCCTATACGAATCAGGAAAGAGATTTGATACCTCGTAATTAGTCCAGCATCGAATTCTTAATGATCAGAGTTCATATGTCAAGATTTTATTGAAATAAATCTTATTAAAATTGTATAATTCATATCGAATTATTTAAATTATATCGTAAACGAAAGCGTATCTGAATCCATAAAAACAACTTTTTGATCTGGGTTGAAGATCGTTTAAGATTAACGTATCTTTCAGGTTTTCTTATTCCTAATCAGTCCATCATTAATTAGGAACAACTCGTGGGTTTCTACATAATTAGACCATATGCTTTGTAAGACGACATATTACCCAACTTAATATTAATATCCGCAAAATCATCAATATTTAGATCAAATCGCAAGATAACACATAACATATAATTAATCCGTATAATTAAATTATCTATATATACGTATTATAAGCCCAATAATCCAACATTTATAAGTCGTTTGTAGTTTTATATCGGCTACTTTATAGTCATGTATATATATTGTGTCACGTGTTTGTCGTAAGCGTCTGGTGAAGAGTGCTTTCAGGCAACCCAATGCATTGGTACTGTTGGCTTTTGTTTTCCTTGCCATTCCTCTTTATCCTGAATGGGAATGAAACGTGCCAATAGAACTGCCTCTAACAAATATGGATCATTGAAGCAGTTTGTGAAGTCGCTATATCACATATGTGATCGATTGCTTCTATGCCAATAATGGATAGGGATGTGTTAATTGCCTTCTGCTTGTGATTAATACATTTTATCAATTCTACATATTGGATCCAATAGGAGAAGAGTTTCATGTTAGATTTCTTTACCAAAATGTTTCAATATGTTGAGAAAATGAAATTTTATAAAGAGGAAAATATCAATAATGACGAAACATGAAACGAGTTGTAAGTAACGTTTAACATAAAATCCAACATAAAGTGTGTAGAGAATTTGGACATATATAGTTTTTAGAGTTAATGACATTGTAGTCAACCGTTTCAAGGTTTTTTTCCTCTCTATTTCTAATCAAAGATCATTAAAAACTCACGACAAATAACCATCAAAGATATAATTAAGTTTTTCTTGGATATTGGGGGAAGCACTGCAGAAGTAATTTCCCTTGAAATCCACTTTGATGTGAAGATATGGATGGGACGATGAATGTGTCATCTACTTCAATCTCATTATACATGATGTATATATATGAAATATTATCCCAAATCTGAAGAAACACGAGCTTAGGTGAAATTTCAGAGTTTTTTGAGCAAAAAATAACTTAATTGACGTTGCCAGGTTGTCACAACCGTCACAAGGTCACCCTTTATAAGACATGAGATATTTTGGCCGTCGCGCTACATCCCCATAATGTTAAACAAGTTTTCGATCACATTAACATGAAGCCATAGTCTTGTAGTATTTCCTTTAAAATGTATCAGTTAAAAAAATTATAAGACGGGGGAACCTTACACCACACACATGCATGCATACACAATCGATGTGGTTTCGATTATTCGATTCGATTTTTTATCGGTTTCGATTATGATGGATAAAATCATAATTGAATCGATTAATAATCGGTTACGATTTTTAAAATCGTAACCAATTATTAATCGATTTTGATTAATTCAGTTATGTAAACGGTTATTGTTAACGATTAATCGAATATGATTAATTGATTAATTAAACTATTGTAAAAAATCGAATTCTCAATCGATTTTTAAACGATTAATCGATAAAAATTGAGTGAATAAATACATAGAATGATTCATTTATGAAAAAATATTAATTGGTTATACATATATTTGATTGATTAATTAATTAATGATTATCGATTGCTATTTTTCTATTAATTTGATTATGATTAATCAGTTTAAAATATTCGTTAAAAAATTAATTGATTAAAAATCATAATCGAATCAAATAAATAAAAAAAATTATTTTAAGAAATAAAATCGAACAGTTTAATCGAGTTCGAGTTGTACAAGGTGCTTACGTACACGTACATAGTAGCAGGAAAACACCTGAACAGCCCCAATCTCAATCTCACACCATTTTCCTGTGGCTTGACGCCACCCTTTCTTGCACCGTCCACCACCACCACCACCACCACTACACCACAGCACCGCCCTCTCTTCCCTCACCCACACGTCTCCCTTTATCCCCTCTCTCTCTCTCTCTCTCTCAATAAAACTCACCCCAACACAATCCAACCCACCCAAGTCAATGGACTCTCCTCACACCTCCTCTTCCTCTTCCTCCCCCAACAGCCCGTCTCATCTCACAGTCCCTCAAGCCCTCGAATTCATTCAATCCCATGATGTCAACTTGAGACTCAGGGCTGCCCAGGAGATCAGGAGACTCACCAAGACGTCCTTGCTGTGCCGCCGCCAGCTCTCGGGGTCGATTCCGTGCCTGGTCGATATATTAGTGGGCGATGATGAAGATGAAGAGGCACGCGAGGCGGCTCTGCTCGCGCTGCTCAATCTCGCCGTCAAGGATGAGAAGTATGTGACTGCTGGGTTTAGGGTGTGGTGTTGGTATATGGGTTTGGTTTTTCTGGAGTGTTTGAATTCTCTGGGTTTGTTGGATTGTTTATTGATTTTTATGTGAGGTGTTGGTTGGTGGTTGTTTTGAATTGGATTGATGGGTTAGAGTTTAGATTGGTTGGTGTTGATTTGTGTGTGGAAATATTTGATTTGTGATTATTCCTTATCCTTAATGGTTTTTGGATTTGATGGGATTGTATTCTTGGAGTTATCGCATGACCTTATCTGTGACGGATACCTGGTTGGTTGTTGTTGTTCTTGTATATCATTGCGTATGTAGTCGGTTTATGGGATTCGTGGAGGAGGTATCAGAATTAGGCTTCCCTACGAAATGAAAAAAAAGCACTTTCGATTAGAGGAATTCGGAGCATCCTCGTCGAGTGTGCTGCATTTGATAGATAGTAGGAGGAGGAAATGGTGCTTCTGCACTTGATTGATCGGGGGATGTTAGATTGCAGTGGAAAAAGCGTCAAGGGATGTGTTCTTATACATGGGATAACATGATCGGGTGGTTGAAATGCAAACTTATATCCTAGTTTGCAATTCCCAAGCGGAGTTTGTTGCCTCCTATGGTTTTACTGTTGCATCGTTTCGTGTCTTGATGGGGTTTTATGAGACTCTGTTAAGTTTTTGTTTCTTATGGTATTGAAGTTTTGAACCTATACAACACTCAATCAATAAGATTCAAAGTGTTACGTTTATACTCTGGTTTCACCTGCAAGCTCAGGAGGATCTTCGAACTACAGATGATTTTTCTTGGTATAGTAGTGTCAGAAGCAAGCAATATCCAATCATGATGCTCTTTGATCATGCTGGCTTTGTCCGTCCTGATTCACTTTTCCCTTTTGTTGAAATTGTGCTGATTTAAGCATAAGTTCTCTTCTCTTTTCCTTCTATCCGAAGCTATTGGATTCTGTCTGGCGACGCATGAGGCTTATTTTTCACATGCTCCATGTGCTTCATTCCATGACCTTGCGAAAAGGTTGTCTCTTTGAATAATGAAGCATCCTTGTCGACGAAGACAGGTTCTTTTCTGTTTTAGGTAATCATAGGGGTTCTGAGAGAAACCTGAACCTGCGTCGGCGCAGCAAGATGAATCTGTGTATAGGCAATCAAGACCTAACTTTCACATGTTTCTCATGTGCATAGATTGCTTGACTTGATGGAAATGGGGAGCAGTATGAAGCTTCATGTGTCCTTGGCTTCTAAGATTGGTCACCATTAGTATTTGCATTGTCCCTGATGTCAGGGATCCTGACAGAAAACTAACCTTAATAAGTCTGTTTGATAGAAACTTTCAGACCGACTTTCTAGTGGGTGAATGGCTTATGTTATTGTTACGTATGTATGCCGTTAGTGAGGTTTTCTTAGTGATGTCGATCGGATGCTAGTGTCGGGTATGCTTCGTAACTAGCATGGAATTCATGGGATTGTGTCATTGTGGCTTTTCTCTTGAACCCCTGTTAGTTAGCTCGCGTCCTTATGCATGGACATACGTACTGTTGACTCACGATATGTTATACTGAATCAAATTAATGGATGAAAAATATAAAGAAGCTTGTCTCTCCATCTTCGGTTATAATCTCTGTGTTCGATTTGTTTTTACCTTTTTAGCTTTATCACAAAGACTGCAGTCCATTACAAAGGTCTTTGTGTATGTTTATCGCTAATTCAAGTTCGGATTGTACTGTATGAGTGAACTGGCATCGTAATGAGTAATGACAAAAATGGTTTTTTTTTTCGTGTTCCTTTGAACTTGTTTTTTATTCTAATTTTCCGGTCCTTGGTATCTTCACTACATTCTCAGCAACTTCTGTTCTGTGCGGTTATCATTCGGCCTGCAAGGTGCATATGCTGCAGCATGTTCCCAGTACAATCAGTACATATTGGTTCTTAGCTCACCTCCATATTTCTGTTATCTCAGGAACAAGGTTAGCGTTGTTGCTGCTGGTGCTGTCAAACCGATTATCGGATTCCTACAGGTAGACAATGGCAGCCTTCAGGAGCATGCTGCTGCCTCTCTGCTTACCCTTTCAGCTTCTTCTGTGAACAAGCCGATCATTGGGGTTTCCGGGGCTATCCCTCTCCTCGTCAACATCCTTGAGCAAGGAAGCTCACAAGCAAAGGTTGACGCCATCATGGCTCTCTACAACCTTTCAACTCACCGTGAAAATGTCATACTTATTCTCAACTCAAAGCCGGTCCTTTTCATCGTCAACTTGCTCAAGACCTGCAGGAAATCCTCAAAGACAGCTGAGAAATGTGTTGCGGTATTAGAATATGTGGTGGTCTTTGACGAAGCAAGAGATGCTCTAGTATCCGAAGAAGGCGGGGTGCTTTCCGTGGTTGAAGTGCTTGAGAGCGGCTCTCTTCAGAGCCGAGAACACGCAGTTGGAATCCTTCTTACAATGTGTGAGGTAGACAGATTTAAATACAGAGGCCCGATACTTAGCGAGGGGGTCATTCCTGGGCTTCTTCAGCTGACGGTCCAAGGGACCCCTAAGTCCCGTTCAAAGGCTAAGATGCTTCTTCACCTGCTGAGGGACTCGTCTCGCCAGAGAGCATCGCTTCAGCCTGCGGACACCTCGGAGAATCTGGTCTACAACATTATATCACAGTTCAACGGGGACGGTCAGGTGAGCAAAGCGGAGAAGATGTTGGCCGAGATGGTGCAAGCGAGCATGCAGAGGAGCTTGAGGCACTTGCAGGAAAGGGCATTGGTTTGTATTATCGCGGATCATCAAGCCCCCGATGAAGTGCCTTCCAAGTGAATACTGTTTCAATCCCGTGTTTTTGCCCCCTTCGTGTACTATAGCTATTTTAAGCGGGTGAGTTGTGTTTGTAAACAGAAATACAGACCACAGTAGAAAGTATACAGATGAGATAAAATATGCATAGTGATGAATGTGCCGATCCAGGCGGTCTAACGATGGTTCAGGTGATCGGTTTGGAGTGAACGATAAAAGTTACAGATCTTTTAATATGTTTTGTTAAGTGTTTCACGAACTTGGTTCAAGTTTTCCAGATTAGTGTGATATGTCGTAAACCTCCAATCCTGCAAGGCACATAACAAGGCGAACTCGTTCAAGCCTTTACCACTCTTTTTATCGTTTGATGTTCAAGTGGCATCCAACCATCACTACAAAGTACCGATCATAGGAAATGATCAGTGAATGTCTTATTTCATCATGACTCGGTAGTCTTATCTTCGCAGGGTAACATTTAAGCGAGCTCAAAATGAGACGGAGAGACAGCTTCCATGAACTCATCATCTGATTCGAGAGCGCTCATCGAAGCAGGCGACAAGCATATCTCCAAGTCGACACTCCCTTCGTCTTCATATCCTTGATACGCTGTAACTTTCCCGTCAAACTTGTTCCCGTACCCACTGAAAACACCCAATGGTTTGCCCAGTCCGAATTCATTACCATACATATCAAATCTCGGGGAATGTCCCATCAGCACGCTGTTTGAATCAAAGAACGCTCCGAGCTGATACATAAACGGAGATTTTGCCCACGCCTTGCAGGTCTCCCGCACCGCCTTATCATTGTGCCCGATCACGGCCTGGTGTAACAACATTGCCGCCCATCCTAAACTGTTTTCAAGCAGTTCACCTGCTGTGGTGATTCCTCTGACTGCCTGCATCAGATTCCCAAAATAAGCCTGTGATACAGGCGGTTCCAATCTCAGCCTGTTATTGATCGCTATTCGGCAGGTGGTTTCTTGATCACCTGGTTGACGTCGTGCACGAATAATGCACCTCCATACGAGTGCAGATAATGCCTGGAACGACGAGATTATGGTCCTGTCGAAATCTGAATTCGCCCTCGCTTTGATCACTTTCAAGGAGTGTGCAGAGAAATGAAAGATCCTCTCCCTCATCTCTGGCGCCTCATATCTACTAACAAATTCATCAGGGTGAACAAAAGGAAGCTTGAATGAAGGATTGGAGCTATCAAGAAACCATCGTTCATGTATAGGAGGCCACGGAATCGAACCATCAATCCCCCGATTCCCTCTCATATGAAAATGAGACCACGCATTGAAGAAGTTCCAGAAAGAAGTCCCGTCGGCGACAGCATGATTCATCGAACACCCGACAAACACGCGATCAACCAACTCCGTCACCTGAACAGACATCAGCGGCCTATCGTGCCCGTCATGGTTAACCGCCCTGTCATGATCAAAGAACGACTGCATGACCCTAGGGATGTCAACAGTCGAAAAGACATCATTTATACACATATCAACTCTAGCGTGTATGAACCCAGCTCCGACGCCTTTGGCAGGGTCGATGAAGATCGAGCAGGAATGCTCGTCTTCATGGATCGTCGTGGAAAGGCGTCCGGCTAAGGGATAGAAGTCGTCGAGGGCGAGAGCCAGGGAGTCCTTGAGGGTCGCCAGGAGGGCGAGGATGCTGGATTCGTAATCGTGATGATGTTTGTTGAAGAGGAGACCCTTTTGGATGTAATGAACGGAGAGCATTGCAAGATCGAATTGTCCCAAGAATATGGGATTCTTGTTTGAGTTGGGAAGTTCATGTTTTGGTTTGATGAAGCAGTTCGAGATGATCTTCACCCTGGGTGAATTCATCTTGAGCAAAATCTAGGGCTTGGGACTGGAAAAATGGTTTGTTTTATTTGATAGATCAATCAATGCGGGGCAACTGATCAAGTAGTTGATGTGTGTTTATATATATATAGATGCACTGAGTAATATACGGGCGAATTTTATTTTATTTATTTATTTATTGGTCAAAGAATACGGGAGAATGTTGATGAGGAAAGTAGATGGAACATGAGAGTTGGTGCGAGGTGTGGTAATTGCTGATGGGAGCTTAATATTAGAAGCATAGAATCAAAAGTTGAATTGGTCCCTTGCTCGCATAAAAGATAGGCTGCAACGTGGGGAGGATTTTGTCTAAATGAACTATTTCTTTCATTTCATAAAAAATATAATACGAAATTTTATTATTGTATTGAATTTTTGTTTGTGAAATTTGATTTAAAAAATAACGCTATGTGATAATAATAAGGGTTACTGTAATCACTATGAGAGAAAATGATAAATGTACAGTTTGATTGATTTTGTATTTTTTATTTAAAAATTTTCAAATAATATAATATTATAATTATTATGTAATATCCAAATAGATAAGTGTTACATTTATTCTGTAATATCCAAATAGATAAGTGATTTTTTATTTTTTAATAAAAACTTTTTAAATAAAATAATATTATAATTATCATTAAACATTCAAAATAGATAAGTGTTGTATTTATTCTATTACGAATCAAGTAGGATTTAAATAATGAAACTCTTCAAAATATTATGATTTCTGAGTCAATGACAAGAATAACAAATTGGGATTCTCAACTGCTGAACAGCCAACAACATGAGAGATCATTTGATTTTTTATCCAACGATTTCGGTTAATTTGATGATTTTAGGGTTTTTATTTTTTTATGGATATAATTTTTTATGAGGTTATTTTTATTAAGTTTTTTTAATTTTTTTTTAAAGGATTAATATTTTTCAAATAGAATATAAATTATTATTTTTAATTTTTTTGAATATAAAATTTTTTAAAAAAAAACATGATACAACACCTTACACTCTTTGGTTTCAAACCCGCGTCCAGAATAACAATACAATCAAACCAAGAAACCCAGGCCAAATATCTGACCTTGCGATCAGAAGAAAAATTAGAGTAAAAGAATTACGGAGGGAGTACTTATGAATGAACTAAACCTTCTTGACAGTAATCATAAACCATGAGGAGGGAAAAGTTTTACTGGAACCTGAATTACAAATCAAATATGTTGAGAAGAGTCATGGCCTTTACATCATAGCACTCACACTAGATATTATAAAATAAAATATAAAGAGAAAATTCTCAAAAACTATGAAAATCCAAATTATTTCCTAACACATATAACAAGGAAAAAATAATAATTAATATTGCATACAATTTTAAGTTGTACGGAACAACAATCACATCTGCACACATCAAATTTTCAAACGCACTGTTTGATATAATACATACATATTGTTTTAAATCTAATCCAACACAAACATATCAAAATCTAAAAATCTGAATCAATTTGAAAAAATACAACCTGCAAAAATACTCATTTTCAACAAACCACTCGAAGAATCATTGCCTGAAAGAAACAAATAGGGCGTCTATACTGTTACAAATAATGTGTCTGTTCAAAATGAAACAGGACGTCTATTTATTTTATAATTGTTATGATCAAGTTCTCTCTATCCGAGAAAGAAAACAAACGAAATCCAAAGAAACTACAGGTAAGAGTACTAAAGAAACTGTTCAAACACGTCAAGTATGAAAGACTACGAAAGATGCTGCTAAAAAGCATGTGATTGAGATACAAAAATCATTATCAAGAACATTCTCTCGAAGAAAATCCATGAGAGAGACAGATCAGCCTAGAGACGACGGGCAAGCAAAATCTGGGGTTGATAAATCTGGGGTTGATATCGCTTTCCATCTTCCTCCAACCGTCACGGCTATATATAAAGATCCTCTTGATGCTAAAGGACAGGACTCTGATGCTCAATACAATATCAATAAACTCAAATCAACTTAAAAAATCCAAATCAAATTGGGAGAATTAGATTCAATTGAATCGAATTGGGAGAATTTGATAGAACCCTAAGAGGAGGATGTGTAGAGGCAAAGCCTAAGCTAGGATTTTGTGAGTTGTTTCAAATTGAATAATTTGTCCCAGCGCAAAAAAGCGGAGAGAGGTGATGCAAAGGAGACGGAGGAGAAGAGAAGTGTGTATTGAAGGAGAATGTATGAAATGATAAAATTTTTCCCAGATTGTATCAAATGAGAATTATTTTATAAAAGATGTATCATGGAGGAATTTATTAAAATATAAATAAGAATGGAAAATAAAATATATAATTCGAAAAAATAAAAATGTGATATTGAAAAAATATTTTAAAATGTGTATAAAACTATACAATGAGGGATAACACTCAATAACTCATCAAAGTTATAGTAGCACTGTAACATACTATATTTTTTATAGGTATAATGGGAAATAAGGACATTCATACGGTAAACTTTTCTAACTATTTTTACTATTCAATATACTCCATTATATCTCATTTATATGGAAAATTTACCTAAAACTACAAAGAGATGAAAAAAATACCAAAAAAATACGAACAGAATATTAATTCTAAAAACATACAATTGGAGCCCGAAACCCACGTGCACGACTTCGACCTGCCAAAGCCCATGACACTCTCTATTCCGTCTCATAATCTCCCATAACGCTATGTAAATTCATGCTACCTGCCAATTTCAATTTCGACCTCCTACTCTCTCTTAATAACTTTACAGAACAATTTCGATCTCCTAAACCGCGAATTCAATTTCAATGTCGTGTGAGACGTTCTACAAATTTGTTGCGAGAATAATTTCAAAACGTATGATTTTAACTAGCAATTTGATGATTTAATCAATAGCTTACCAAGGGTACTTTGATTCATGATTTTATGAATACAAATCCACGAAATAGAGTTTTGTTCGAATCATTTTCTCACATATTTTTGACTGCATGCAATGCATTAAACAAATTAATGTTTTTTTTATTCCAAAAGATATGATTATAATAAAAATAAACTTGCAAACCCTAAAAAAGTGAAAAGAATGTTAATTCTTGTGTGGTTGTGATATATTATTATTTGTTAGGGTTTGAAATATAAATTTGTACCGTTTAACAATAGACAAGTGCTTTGTTTAAGAAGAAACAGGAGCTCTATTTAACAATAAGCAAACGCTCTGTTTATTTTTAAATAGATGTAATGTTTATTTTTAAAAGGGGTTTTATTTAATTTTAAACAGAGGCTCTATATAATTTCAAATGACGCTCTAAAATTTTAAAAGACGCTTTTTAAAAAAATAAACAGGCTCTATGTTATATTACTTTTCAAAATTGTGGATTCACACTCTTTGTATAAACTTGGCATTATTATCAAATATGGAACAAGAACAAAGACAGGATAAATACAAGAGTAATTTAAGTGCGTTGGTTAAAATTTTGACATTCCAAAAAAGGAAATGAAAAAGGAAATGACAGTTATGGATCGACACAAATTGTATTTCATAAAGACCCCCTTTGAATTTGATAAAGGCAATTTTCGAAGAAAGGGTGACGATTACGAAGTCAAGGAAAAGCGATCTGTTTTTTCAACACCCAACGAACATGGGCCTAAAAAGGAAGTTTTGTCAAGACGCTATGTTTCCAATAACTGACGCTCTGCTACACATAATTGACGCTCTGTTCCACATAACTGACGTTTTGTTTGACTTGCACAATACGAAATTAGATTACATGATCCAGATCGCATTTGATTACTTTTACATTCAACACTAACATTAATGGAACACAAAGCAAAACAACTCAAGATCTCAAGCATTATTATGAAATCCTCTTGATCTTTCAGCATACAAGGATCATAATCCGGGATTGAATAAAACAAGTTCAATTCAATGTTTCCATCAATCTGAAACCAATTTCATATCTTTAGAATAAATTGATCAAAACCTCTATCAGGATCACATATAAAAAAAAGGAAACCAAACCAAATCTGCATATGAAAATCAATTTGTTATCCATCATCAGACCTAGATCTGTTGTCAATCCAAAATTCGTAACTTCTTTGATTAATTTTGTTGATGCGAAATCCAAATGAATTCTTTGATGGACAAGAAATTACAATTGCACAGCAAAAAAAAAAAAAAAAAAAGACTGAAATCAATAATGAGAGAGTTTCAATCAGTTTTTGAGGAATTTAAAAATTATATATTTTGAGGATATGTATATTTTTTGAAATTTGTTTCCCAAAACTATAAATTTGGATAATTTTCCATATTTATATCTTATTACACCTATAAAAAATATAATATGTTACAATTGTACTTTTCATTTGAAAAATTAAAGTTCATTTTTTCTCATTTTACAGTTTCTACATATACACCAACACATTTTTTTCAACATTACATCACTATTTTTTCCAACTACATATTCTACTTTTTCATTCATACCTATATTCTATTTTATCATATTTAATATGAACACTCTCAAATAAGATAAATAAGATATATTAAATAACAAAAATACGGAGATAATTTTTGTTCATATATGATGTGAATGCCTTGGCCACCAGAGAAGATGCTTCAGAAATTTCTTTCATGGTCAAATAGTACAAGTCGCTCCTAGTATTAAATGGGAGTGGTTACAACCACCAAAAAAGGTACAGAGTATGCTATGGTTTGACGCACTGCTTCCAGAAGCCAAGACTCCCGACTTGGGCACTTTCCCAAAAAAAAAAAAAAAAAAAGGCTCCGACTTGGGTTTCTGGGCATTGATCAAAGTCGAATACAAAGTAGCTGTTACATTCTACGCCACATGATACCATATTCAAAGACTTCCAAGTAGAGTTCAGTCCACCACGGTCACATTTGGCCAAGATTCGAGGACCGATCTCAGATCGACACCATATCGATAAATCTCATTCTGAGTGGATTATGATACCAAAAAAGAGTCTTGCATTATACCAAAGCATCAAAGGTCGAACACGAAGTCATGAAGGTTAATCTTAAGATGTTAGGAAATGTACATATCATACAAGTGCGCTACTTAAAGCAAACGATATCCATCGGTCGCTGTCGCCCTGAAACCATCCAGCATGTCATCTGCATATTCATTGAAATCTGGAGCTTCTCCTGGATGCTACCAATTGCTTAAAAGACAAAAACGGCTTCTACCTACACTGGAAAAGGAGAACAGACAAGGTGACTGAGATGAAGTGAAAAACATTTTAAGAAACACGTGACAGAAATATTAGCCGGAAACTTACACAAGAAGCAACTAGTCTCAACAACACATTGGACGACAACCTGAGTCTTGGTTCTGAGGTGGCGGAGCACAGGGAACATCTTGGTTCTGAGGCGCCACAACGCTGGGTGAATTTTGGTTCATTGCTGCCCTGAAAAGAAAGAACATAGCTTCCAAGTAATCAGCTTGTTTTCCAAGCCAAAATAATGAGACTACTGTACACAAGGATGATAAGAGTGCACTGACAATAAAATATGCAAACCAAAATAACAGCCACAATATACTCTTGTTGGTTTAAGAAAGAATTCGACATACTTGAGTATAATGGCAATACGTAGGCAATATTTGCAGCATAACAGCAATCGTTATTAACTATCAAACTATAATAGTATCACGACCCAACAAATTTATGAGAATCAGTTCAAGGCAGTTTTAATTTAACAATCCATATCATGGATGCACAAGGATGATATTACTGACGTGAATTAATATTTAGATAGGGTTGCTAGGAATAAGATGCTTCAGGTGGTAAAAAAATATATCGTGATTGCAGAGCAGGAGGGGAAACTAAAAGAAAAAATAAGTGGTGGAGAAAAGATGTTGGCCGTGAAAGTTCTTTCTCTTTTGCTCGCCTTCATAATTTTAATGAATTTCGCAAGGAAAAAGGGGGGAAAGCTAACATTAAGTAACCTAAACAAGTGTGCAAAGATATCAAAGGAGAAGATGGGGAACTCACAGTGCATTAATTCTGGCTCTCTTGTTAGATTTTTTCTTGTTTTTACGTCGCTTCTTCACGGATCGCTCCTCTACCGAAGGCTGCGTTTGGATAGCCGGAACAGATATATCGGGCTGCCCCATTTCATGGGATGGGGGTTCACCTGTCCCACTCCTTAATTCGTCAGTGTTCATGCCCGTTATAGAGATCTCAACTCCAGTGGCCTCCATAATTGCATTCCCAGGAGCCTTCTGAGCTCTATTATGCCCTGTAACTTCAGTCTCAACCACTCCAGGATTACCAATTTCATTACTAATATTTGAAACCATGGGCACAATGTCACAAATAGGGTGTAGATCATTGGACTTCTGCATCAAGGATTGAAGTTTAGCCTTGGATTTAATAACCTCTGATAAAGCCATCTCTGATCCATCTAGACAGAAAAGCACAAAGTGAGCTGAAAAACGGGAGTAACAGAGTACATTAAATATGAGTTTTAGCTGCATAATAGGAATAAAGACAATTTATTTCGTAGTTGACACCAACAAGAAAAGTAGCATGGATATTGTGCATTTGGAATTCCAAAGATAATTACCCAGGATAGATAAGATAGTTGCTCTTGCAGCCAACTGTTCTGCTTCTTTCTTGTTTCTACCAACTTCACCGGTGTATTCATGGTCATTGAATACCAAAGAAGCAGTAAAACTAGGAATATAGCCTTCTGACATTTTAGTTGTGTAAACGGGTAATTTCATGTTCATCTTCATTGCAAACTCGTTCAAAATGGACTTACAGAAGAATTTATCCTGAACACATGAAGAAGATGTACATGACCAAATTATAAAGTTATAAAAAGAACATTCTATCATATACTGCAAGGAAACCCTTTTTATCGTGTGCAAGTTAGAAGAAAACCACAGGAACACAATAATCCGAAAGAAACTAAAGATTAACCAGACTAGAATGCAAACAATCATTGAGAGGTTATAGATCAATGCTAGTAAAGATGTTCAGAATTTCATACATCAAAATGCAATGATAAAATGATCCATACTTTGAGTACAAATGGAAGAACAAAGAGAGCTTTTGTGATACCAAGTGGAGGTAATGATACAAGGATTGCCTACGTTTTGGGTTTCCCTAGTATGCTTCTAAAATAACCAGTGCAATGCAATTACACGTTTTCACCAGTGCACTACCTAGTACAGTGAAATTTTAATAGAACCATCACGAGGTTTTTAAAGGTAACATAAAAAAACTTATGGAGCCTCTTCAAAACTTTGTAAAGAAGCCATGTTAAGTTGATATTTTTTACTGCCAACAGTTGCATCAGCAGGACAATTAAGTAAATGATATAGCACCATACCATCAGAGTAGTTATTCAAACTTGAATTGGTAATTCACAAGCACAAGACGAGTCTGAAAATGTTAATTACCGAGGATAAGATGTGTCTGAAATTACTATCCTTATACAAAAGGCTTGAAGTCAAAACATACACCTGAATTTTTATTCAATTCGACCAGCTTAAAATAGCTATATAATATGTGAGTGGTGCTCAGCTTAAACTCGATTTGGTAATAAAACAAGTTCAGAAAACTCAGCTAAAACTACCCATGTCTTGAATTCTTGACCAAGCTTTGCTAAAATGATTTGAGCCAAACTCCAGATCGTGCATTTTGACAGCCATTATGCATCATCCAAAAGTGAAATTGAATTGGTAATTCAGGAGCATAAGATGAGTCTGAAGTTGTTAATTAACGAGCACAAGATGTCTCTGAAATTATTATCCTTATACCAATGGTTTAAAGTCATAGCATAAACCTGAATTTTTATGAGATTCGACCAGCTCAAAATAGCTATATAAAATGTGAGTGGTGCTCAGCTTAAACACGATTTGGTGATAAAACAAGTTCAGAAAACTCAGCTAAAACTACCCATGTCTTGAATTCTTGACTACGCTTTACTAAAATGATTTGAGCCAATTGCCAAGAACTTGCATTTTGACAGCCATTATGCATCATCCAAAGGTGAACTTCAATCAGCGACACCAGAAACATGAAAACGCATAAAAAACCAGAATACCTCGCTAACGAAGCATCTCCCTTCTTCCTTCAACTTCATAGCTATACCCTCGAGCGCGTACTTGGCCGCATCTTGCTCTGCTTCTTTTATGGTGCTGAATGTATTGGGAGATTCATACGCCACACCATCCACCAACACAGTGCATTTGAACTTTGATGGCGGAGATGCAAGGCCTTCATTGATTGTGTGATAAACTGGAGGTTGTAAATGAGCTCTTCCAATATACGTCGTCAACTGACTCTTGGGTGGAAATGGTTCCGGGCTAACTAAGCATACTGAAGAAATTGGTCATGTGTCTAGCAGCCACAAAATAAAGAGAAAAACCACTAGAAAAAGAAACAAAAAGTAGAAGACATACTGCCACAAATATACTTCTTCCATTCATTTCCATCGCATCATTTCAATTGAATGTGTTTCTCGACCTAAACTTTGACTCTTATCACTAAAAGTGCAAATGTAATGTTCAATTACAAGTGTTTGTCGACGTAAATTTTCACTCTTACCACAGCACTCTACCCGTATATATATGTAAAGTTCATACTATATTATCTTTTCAGCAACGAAAATGTGTAAGCTATAGAATTTGTCGTGTCGTCGACTCTTCTTCTCCAGCATAACAAGCACCATAACAACACAAGTCCCTCGCAATGAACCACACATCAAACAACAATTCATGACACAGATTCATTCACATCTTTTTCACTTCCAAATCAACACAATCAAAACACACACACACAGCACTTCGACAATTCCAACAACTCCCTCACAAATCAACAGAAACCGAAACAGGAAACTGAAATCTCTTCAGTCAATTTACTCTGCTGCTGCTCTTGTATCTGCTGCTGTTGCTGCTCCACTTCGATCTGCAGTTGTTCTCCTCGATTCCGATCCTCCTCCTGTATCTGCACCTGCTGCCGGAGATCGGAATCTCGAGATTCTTCTTCTCCGGCCATCTTCGTCGTGGTCGGCGGCGGAGGCGGGAATGTTAGGGTTTGGTGACTGTCTGAGATTTCGTTTGATTATTATTCTTACTTTTTGACAGTGGTGTTTGGTTGGATTTACCGTGCTCTAGATTGGATTAATACGGAGAGAGACAGAGTGGTAAGTTTTCTGATAGTAACAAAGGCGCCGTTTTTCCCAATCCAACCGTCCGCACAGGTTTGTCAAAATATCATATATTTTAGGATATTTATTTTTGATGAGTTAGTTTAGATTTTTTAAATTTTAATTTTTAAAGATACATTCTTTTTAATTTTTTTTAATTTCTGATCATACATAATATTTCAAAAATAAAAGTATTATAAAGAATTTAAAACATCCATAGATAATATTACGATATAAATTATGTGAGATTGAGAAAATAGAATTCATCATGTAAAAGTGAACTGCTCCAAGTAAGACAAAGTAATGTTGCCACAACTGTAACTTTATGATAACTTTGAGAGCACTCAGGAGTAATAAATTTCAAGGGAGGAGAGATAAATAATTTGGGGAGTATTTGAGAGTTATCATTTGGATTTCATTTTCATTTTTGTCATTGAGAAATAAAATAATATTATCATTTTTTTAATAATTTAAATGAAAACATATCCAATATGCATATTAATGGTGTTTTTTTAATCAAAATAGTAAATGTCAAAATTTGGCTTTAAAAATTGGCTTTAGTCATTTTCTCGACAAGTCATCATTATTAGAGAAAAAATCAAAAAAAAAAAACAAAAACAAAATGAATATGCCATGTATCACTATCGTATCCATTGATCAAACGATTTTATCAAAAAATAATATTATACGATTAGAAAATAACAATCCAAATAAAAAAATGATGAAGTTGCTTTTAGCTATATTGATTTGTTTTTAATTCAATAATAAATCGTTATCCTTCTAATTGCGAGGTCAGGAGTTCGACACTACATTTAAAAAAACTTTTTTATATAAAATAGGAATAATATCTGTATATATTATCATGTATTATAGAAATATCTCTTGTAGTTTGTATTTGATGATATTATTATAATACTAATTGGGCGGATGTTATAAACTTCGGAATTCAACGTTGTTGTCAGGAGTTGTGTCGATTCGAAAGTATACAGAGATCCCACCGATTGTGATCATTACATGGTTTCGGTCCCTTTTTAGCATGCACAGTCGACTGGTTTCTTTATTAAGGTGTCTACTATGAATTATAAAAACATTCAAAACTCTCGAAAAAAAAACTGGAATAGCTCAGATGGTTAGAGTGTGTGGCTGCTTTGACTTTTTAAAACAAAAATGGCCGGAGGTTCAATCTCTCCTTACGATTAATTTTTCTCTTTTGACTTTTTCCCTAACCTTGAAAATTCCATTCGCTTGACAAAATTGAAGAGAGGAGAATAGTGAGGGAGTAGTATGTTTTAGATACAGTTGTAGAATAATTAAGCTCAAATTTTCATTATAAATTATCTTATTCTTTCTCCTTAGTTGATGTTCGAAAGAGTTCAATATTTGACATATATGGATTTGTTCTTTGATATATATCAGGCCATGTATGTTTTTAGGAGTATCTTATTTTTATTACTTACGGGTTGCGATACATGTTAATCATCCCTTTGGATGTATCTGGTAAGCATTGACAAGAATTAGGATATGTAGGAGCTTACTCTTATAGAAAGGGACGACGAATCCAGTGACAAATATATATTGGTTTTTCCTTGTATTTTGATTCTTAAAAGAATTAAAGCAAGAAGAAAAAAACACATAAAAACACAACGTAGGTCATTTAGTAAATCGATTGGCTAAATTAGCATAGAACCAAACAACTACGACTTCCTTAACAGAACCAAAACAAACAATTTAAACGCTATTTAGTATAGCAATTCAAAAATATGAAAATCAAAACCAATAGCTCAAATAGGAAATTAGTAGCGAAATCACTTATGATAATAAAAAGTTTTTTTTAAAGAGGATCTTAAATATTACACTCAGATAAAACAGAAAAATTATTTTTTTTAATTTTCTGATTTTTGTTTTTATTTCATACTTTTGACAAACAATAATTAATATCAAGCACATCTACTTCATTCATAAATAAAATAAAAATTGAAAAAAATAGAAACAAAATGATACAAAACAAGTTTTTGACTTCATTAATCCATTTTGAATTATACAGCTTGATTTTGACTCGAAAAAGATTTTGTTATCGTTGCAACACTCTTATTTTTAATTTTTTGATCTTTGTTTTTGTTTCATACTTTTGACAAACAATAATTAATACCACACACATTTGTTTCATACATAGATAAAATGAAAATTAGAAAAACAGAAACAAAATGATTCAAAACAAGTTTTTGACTTCATTAATCCATTTTGAATTATTATACAGCTTGATTTCGACTCAAAAAATGATTTTGTTATCGTTGCAACACTCTTATGTTTATATCAGAAAAATTAGCCAAACAAGTTCTTTCAACAAAACCTTTATATGAGTGGAGGAAGGGTTGGATCCATTTTGATATGATTTGCAGCCCCTCTCCATCAGCCCAACACACAAACTTGCGCAGAAAGTGTTTTGTTTTCTCCACTTCTCAAAACACTCGCAACAACGAAATCAACGACGGCGGCGCAACAGCAGCAATGAGCAGCCGACAAGGGCCGCCGAAGCACCAGAACAAGTACGCATGGAAACCCAACGCCGGCCGCAAAATCAACGAAACCGTAACCACTCTCTCCTCCCAAGACCCAATCCTTCCCTCTCTTTTCGCCATCAATTTAATTCACAGTCTGTCTTTTGTGTAGATGAGACTGCGTGCATCTCGTCATTCCCAGGCCCCGTCGTTGACGGAAAATATTGTGTTGTTGTTGATGATGTTATTGAATTGAGTTTTGTGGCTTAATTGTTGCAGGAACCGGGCGGGAGATATCGGCCGTTGTCGGAGATCACGGGGGTGTGCCCCCGCTGCAGGGAACAAATTGAGTGGAAGCGGAAGTACGGGAAGTATAAGCCCTTGACTGAGCCGGCCAAATGGTGCGTGCGCATGTGGAAATTCGGATGTTTTGTTGGCGATTAGGGGTTTTGGTGTTGTGGGTACTGGTTGAATTTTGATGGGTTTGGTTTGGTTTGGTTTTGTGTAGTCAGAGGTGTTCGAAGAGGGCTGTTCGTCAGGCTTATCATAATCTTTGTCCTGGTGAGTGTGGTTTAGATTTGAGGAAAAGGTTG
>LIEC01006185.1:32784-58307 GCA_001925005.1 Drosera capensis
GGGGGGGGGAAGAGAGGTGATGATAGTTTAGTTTGGTTTGTTGGTGTTGTGATTGTTGCAGGGTGTGCCAAAGAGAATAAGATTTGTGCCAAGTGCTGTTGTCGTGTCGATCATATTGTTGGAAGGTTTGGCATTTGATCCATTTATTGATTGCGATTTTTTTTTTTTTGCATATATGGTTTGCTATAGTTGTATGTAAATGCTAACAATGGGTGTGGATTGTTGATTCAATGTTGTATACTTGTGTTATTGTTGGTATTTTGAAATGGTCGTGTTTGTTGTTGGTGGAAATTATACAGGGATTTGTCTGAAGTAGAAACCGAGCAGAAGATGCTGGATGAGGTTGGGCGTTTTCTATCCCTAGTGTGTTGTTTTCTTTATCCTTCACTTGTTGTAAATGTTGAGTGAGTTCAGGAGGAAGTGTGTCTCTTGGAAGCAAATTTGACATGGTGTGTGATGGTTAAACACAGGCAATCAAGAATGCTCGTGAAAGAGATCGAAGGAGTTTGTTACGTGCTGTAAGTTGCAAGTGTGATCTGCGCATTTTTTTTCCCCATATCTTTGTTTCTAAATTTGCTCCAAGTTGATTGCTTGCTGCGCACTCGTGTTATGTATCATTTTCTGTCATGAAGCTTCCTTTGCATTGTTTCCACAATCCACTGTCAGACTACATCAGTAAAAAGTCATGGATGATGAATCGGGGATAGCATCTTGAACCTTTGAACAAGCATCTAGAACCTTTTGTCCATAATCAGTCAGGCTAGCATAGAGACCTTGTTGGGAGTAGACATGCGAGTAAACTTGTTGGATTGTCTGTCGACTTGAAAGATGCAAAAATTTCTGACCCCAATTTTAGTCGACTTGTGGCTTGTTATAATTTTGGAGGTTTCACTCATCCTGGGGTGATCCAGCATTTAGGTTGAGTACTATGCTGCTTAAAGCCTTAAATTCAAGTATTTAACTTCTTATCAAGCTAGGAGTTAGGTTTAAGGTCAGTGATGCGGATGGAGGTATCACGCGTTCAGCTCGTATAAATGAAGACAAGTCAAGTTTTTTTGTTTCTGAATAAAGTTGTTCTAGGCTTAAGTGGAGTATCTTCTCGAATATTTGAGTGTTCTTTTGTCAAGTGAGCTCATCAGGCTTCAAAACATTATCAAGCTCAATTGGTTTAAGCTTCAATCTCTTGAAGTCACTTTCAAGACTTGTTTAGCCAGACCTCGTTTTTACTAATTTCATTATCATTATGCTTTCAGAGTTCCTATATTCCCATGTGATTTAATCTCAATTTCTAAGGTTGTATTATTGTCGGGAAACAACCTCTTTGTAATTAGCGATAGAGGTTAGATTGTGTGCATGCTACCCTGCTCAAACCTTGTTCCGGACGAGAATACTTGTGTTGTTGTGATAAGGTTGTAGTTCTGCGAGATTATATTCCTCGACTGTTTGGCCTTATGACACATAAATGATTGTTTTTGGCTAAAGCCAAAGTTTTGAGTTCTGATTACTTCATCTATATATTAATGTAGTTTAGGGGGAAAAAAAGCAAGCACAAATAACCCAGGTATAAGGTTTGATCAGGGCAAGATGCACATAGACTGATATACATGGCCTAGGATTTTTCCATTTTGGAACCAAATTAGAGGGATGATGTCATGTTGGATACTGATCGTAATGATATGGTCAACTTTAGTTAACGAGTTTTGCCTATTTATTAAACCCTTGTCAAGGATGTCTTGGTCATAGGGACAAGCCTCAAAGAAAACCCCCTCTTGCTGCGAGTTTCAACTTTCTACATATTAGTCTTTCCAATTTCGCTTGACGCTTCAAGCACTGGCCTTGGACAGTAGGTAGTCAAGTTGTAAGTTTGTAGCTTGTTCAGGCCTATTTTGTATCTAGGTTGGGCAAATCGTCCATTTCCAGGCTGGCTTTTTATTAGATAACTGACATAGATTGACTAAAGTAGTTATCAAATTCTGTTCACGATTTCACAAATGCCGATGTTTCTGTTGGTTGATCCCGAGTAGTTTGATAAGGTCCTGGAAGTAGAAGATGGTTATTACTGGGATCTAGTCAGTTGTCTTCATGGCTCGAGTGCTATCTTTGCCAACCTTCTTTATTTATGCCTTTTTTTTTTTTTTGTGACAGATGAATAAAGGCAAACCCAAAGGACCAGCTAAAACCCAAGCCTGTGCAGAAGGCAAGGTCGGGGACCTCTTTCCAGGCACATCTCTTGAAGAGTATGCTGGGGTAGATGAAGATGAAGATGATCAAGAAGCTGATGAAGAAGAAGAAGATGATGAAGACATCAAGATCCTGTAACTGGGGTTATGTTACTGTATCCTCAAGAGGGGCATGATGACATGGTTATTTTCCAAGTTTTGCATCCCAAGGCGAGCTTTGCTATCCTCTTCGACAGATTGGGGAATCTCTCATACTTTCATGGTTCAGTTCATGTTAGTTTTGACCTGTCTAGTAAATTAGGTTCTGTTGGGGGAGGAAAATGACAGCCTTGATTTGTATCCTTGAAAAAATTGTGAAATGAGATCTTTATGTAATCTTTACGGGTTGTTGGTTGGAGATCATGTATTTGTGGTTTGCCAACTGCTATTCACACCTCCCTCCAAATCGTATCCCCTCCATTGAAATGACAAAACTACCCCTCTGGACTCCACTTCACCCCACCCCTCTCCTATCTAGCATGGTACCCTTTCTCTTGACAAAAACACACATTCTTAAATAAATCAAATAAATATTCCAATGAATAACACGATTAAATTAATAAATAAAAGATTATTAAATAAATAAATAATGCACATACATGTATTAGAAAAATGAAAAAAAAAAACAGAAACATGAATATAAAGGACATAAAAAATGATTTATATTAAAATATAGTAATATAAAAATGATAACAATAATTTATACTATTCATATATTTATAATGTTTTTCTTTTAGCCATTTATTACAACTCGTACAAACTTATATCTTTTGGGTTTTTTATTTTGTTTTTTTTCAGATATTATCATCTTTCTTATATCTTATTTTTATCAAGTCATCTTTTTCAGATTTGATTAATTCTTTATAGCACACACTGAGTGTTGTTTGATGGAAAATGATATGTTATAAATATGTACTTTGAAAAAACATAACATAATTATAAGTGTAGGTGAAAAAAATATAAACTTTGTATATATATCGATTGATTTATAAATGTTGTATAAATAATTTATATTAATTAAATATTTAAAATTTTGACTTTTTCTATGCAATATTAGCCTAGTTTGATAAATATCATTGCATAGATTATAATTTTATATTTGTCATATTAAAGTAGAAATTATTAATGCTGAAATGTTTTTTGTGAAACAAAAGATAAAATTGTGTTGAGAGGGAATGGAAATAAATTTAAAGATGGGAGGGGTTGTATTTTTTTGTGGGTGTCATTAGCACCTCTCTCGTGGTTTTCGTCCTGACTGGTTCCATTCTCGTTGAACAATTGCAATCAGCAGTGTTTCTCTTTTCCCTTTTCAAATACTCCATAGATAGTAAGCTGTTTTTATGTTACTACTTGAGGCAGAAAAGTGTAATTTCATTCTGTTGATATGTATGTGTAGATCCTTGAGTCCATTGAGTGACTTGTAAAGTTATCTGTAAAGATCAAGCAATAAACGTACTTGACAACAGAGAAGTTCATAAATTAACTTACCATATGATCACTACTTCTAGGTTGGATTACTTTTGATCGAAGTAAAAATTGAACGAGAATCAGATTCTGACAGAGTTGTTTTTTGTCTTCATATTCACCAATAGTTTTGGTAAATAAGAAATGGAAATGATTGGTGGGTTATTCGGGTTTTGGTGATTTGCTGATTTATGGGTTTGTGTTTTTCTCTTCCGGTATGATGATATTAATTACAGTACAATCACTTTGTTGAGATATTTGAACGATAGCTTGGTATGTGAAAGCAATGGTTTTCCGATATTGTAGCTCAGTGATATGACTGAGAAAACGATGTTTTCCGTCATTCTTGATGTATGTATTTAGCATATGATAAAAGATTGTAACTTTTAGAAGGCTAAGATTAACAGGATGGAGTCTTAGCAATGCCTTATATTGAATCCGGTAGAGTTTCTATTTTTGTATGTATCATACAGGTACAGGAAATTTGGTATTGATTTTGTGGGGTTCTTTTTGGAGTATATGTAACAGCCACGATGGGGTTCGCAAAATGAAGTGTCCGATGGTATAGTGTTTACAAATTGTAGCTGTAACTTCATATATCAAACTGTTATTCATAGAAGCAGGCCCACAAACTGGATGTAAATTTAATTGTTGGAGGAGAAAATTGAAAGAAATATGTAAGAGCCCTGATTGCTCAGATGTTGAGAAAGGGGTAAATATACTAATGACTAATGAGTTTTGAGTACTAAGAAAATGACCCTTTTTTTCTTTTGAATTGTTCTTTGTATGTATAGTTCGTGGATGGCTCTCTCTAATGTTGTTTGTTCCAACATCACTTTACTGCAAAACGAAACTAAGGGCTTAGTAGTGAACGGTTGGATCTTTTGCATTTTGCAGACGCGTATGATCCTCTTGATCCCAATGGAAATATCACCATCAGGTGGGATCTTATGCAACGGACTCCTGATGGTTATGTTGTAAGTAGAACTATCTTTGGTTCTTCCTTTTGAAGTTCTTTTGCTAACTATTTGGCCCTGCATAGATATATTGATGCGGTCTCTTTGTATGACCTTGTAGGCCGTTGTTTTCGATCAAAG
The DNA here is from genome assembly GCA_001925005.1 of Drosera capensis. NCBI lineage: Eukaryota > Viridiplantae > Streptophyta > Magnoliopsida > Caryophyllales > Droseraceae > Drosera > Drosera capensis. The sequence goes on from LIEC01006185.1 coordinate 37,565, forward strand.
GAAACCTGAAGGATTTTTCTTTGGTCAACCGAATAGCCCGCAAATCCGGAGAACCTTTTAAACCAGCTTTCGCTGACGGGCTCACCACCACAAAGCAGCTTGTCACCCAGCAGATTTGAACTTTTAACCTCATGCACATTGGCCTTGTTGGTCCGAGCCGCTTGCCATTTACAAGCAGCCCATGGAAACTTCTAAAAATATCACCACATTCAAGCACCGGGGTGGCAACTCGGATGGACCTGGGCAAAGAAGGAAATTATATGGGCTGCGACTGGTGGCCAGACGACAGGCCAAGGGGATTGCTCAAAGTTCAAAGGAAACATCCCGCATTGCTGTAAAAAGAATCCAACTATTGTTGATCTGCTGCCTGGGACGCCATACAACCAGCAGATTGCTAACTGAGGTGGAGTACTTAATGCTTGGGGCCAAGATCCTACCACGGCGGTGAGTGCATTTCAGCTCAGTGTAGGGCGGGCTGGTACGACCAATAAGACTGTAAGAGTTCCAAAGAAGTTTACCCTAATGGGACCTGGACCGGGTTACACATGCGGCCCCGCAAAGATTGTTAAGCCTACCAAAATTTGTTAGCTCTGATGGAAGGAGACTCACTCAAGCTTTCAGTAAGTTTGATTTCTCAGCTTTTAGTCTCAGTAGTTATGATTCCAAAATATAGTATCTTAACAGATCTGATTAAATGTAATGAGTTTGAATCCTTCAATTCTCGTATTGTTTCAGCGCTTTGTACAAGACAGTCTAGCTCATTGTCCAGGCTTCAATGTTAAGGATATTCAGGCCAGAGAACAATGTTACGATACGAATAGTATAAGCTCAAAAGGATCTTTCTAGTTTAAGCTTGAGCTTCTGGTGGATGGTTTCTCGACTCTCATGATAAATGATGACTGCCCAGACGTTTGAGTTTCATGTTTGTTGAGATCTTTCCAGTTCAAGAATTTTTAAACAGTGCTTTTGCTTGAAGTTAACACTGCTTTCATTGGATGTGACAGTGACCTGGAACGTTACGTGCATGTATTCCCAGTTCCTACCTCAGAAAACACCTACATGCTGCGTCTCACTATCAGCGTTCTACAATGACACCATAGTGTCTTGTCCAACATGCGCTTGCGGATGCCAAAGCAACCTTACCAATCCTGGAAGTTGTGGAGAGTATGTTATTACAAATTCATGAATTTCTATCTACTTTCCCTCTTCTTCATCTGCCAACTTCCTCCACTAGGAAATTGGGCTTGATGCAATGTCTTTTCTTTGTATTTCTTAGGCCTAATTCACCATATTTGCGTCCGTGGTTGCTGGAGCTAGTCAAAGTGCCAACTCCTTGACGCCTCTGGTGCAGTGCACTAACCATATGTGACCAGTCAGAGTTCATTGGCATGCTAAGCTTAATTACCAGGGTTATTGGCGAGCCAAGGTCACAATCACCAACTTCAATTATCGAATGAACTACTCCGAATGGAACTTGGTTGTGCAACACCCCAACTTTGACAATCTGACCCAGATTTTCAGCTTCAACTATGAGTCATTAGCTCCATATTCATCCATAAGTAAGTTAGATTCAGATATGAATTCCTGCTAGCTCTTTGTTATGCAGTACTTTCTAGCTCTTTGCTGTAATGGTTTATGCTGTTAAGCTAGTTATGATATTCATGGATTTTCTATCATAAGCTTGAACTTGTGGTGGGGATAATTCCGGGGTTGAGGTAGACCTTCTACCACCCATTCGAGATTTTGGTAGAGATGGTTTACAAGAAGCTTAAACAGTAATATTTGATTTTTTTTGCACTGCTCTGTATCTGCCATCCTTTATTGGTGAAGCAAAGAAGAGGTCACTGAAATTTGGTGTCTCATCTATTTTCTTTGATGACAGATGATAGGGCCATGCGATAGGGAGTTAAGTTCTACAATGATCTGCTCATGCAAGCCGGACCTGATGGGAATGTCCAGTCAGAGCTACGTTTCACCAAGGATCCCAGTTTCACCTTCGACAAGGGTTGGGCTTTTCCTCGAAGGGTTTACTTCAATGGTGATAACTGTGTCATGCCGCCTCCGGATTCCTATCCCTCGGTGCCAAATGCCAGCTCTCACCTGTACTCCTCGTTGCTTACTCTAACAACTTTTATACACAGGCTTGGTACTTTTATGTTCCTTGGTGCACACAAAATTATTGGGATATCTCAGAATTTTTACCCAGACTGTACACTTGTGATTCTACAATCGCTTGACTTCTGGTCTGAGATGCTCATCTGTCCGGCGGCTCTTCTCAGTTGTATTCCTTGTGCCCTTTGTTGTATACTTCTCAATTTACTGTCACAGTGATAAATTTGGACTACGTGTACAAAGTGTAGTGTAGCGCTAGTTTTGACCTCGTATGTACTCTTGTAATTGTCAGAAATGTGGATTCAAATAATATTTGTGTTAACATCTTGTGCTGCAATGTGAATTTTTTTCTAGGACTCTTGTTGTGGTTTGGTATCCTATTTTACCTTCTTTTTCATGTTTCAGGATGGAGAACTTTTGCGAAATCTTTATTTACTGAGAGCTCAAGCTAGGAAATAGGTAAAGAAACGAGGTATGTCTGTGAGTTGTGAAACTATGAAACTTCAGACCGATCGGAACCTGAATGAGTGACTCCAGTTCATATGTTCTGATGCGCTTTTTTAGTTGCGTGCAATCTCTAATGTTTCTTGATAGGTGTCGTCGATGCCTGTAATTACTGCATGTGTTCTAAAAGTCATAGACAACCACCATTTACCCTGTGAAAGCCTTGGTATCTTCTCAGGTCAAATACACATGAGCTACGCCTAGCCTAGAATAGATCCTTTAAGTTTTTGGGACTACGATCTTTTTCAGTTTGGTTTTATCTGCTGCGCTTGGACCATCGATATTCTGGAATGATGCTATTTCCAGTACTAACGTGACCGAAGCTACCATACTTGTAATACATTGTTCGTACTAATCTATACCGGGCATTTCTCCTTGCAAGACAACATAGTGAAGACTAATTCGATTCAAGTTTAAACACTCATTAATTGAGCTTATAAATTTCCAAATGTGAAGGATATGAAGTTAGATATTGGAAAGCAATCATATCCGATTCGATTAAGTCCCAGTATGGAAAGAGTTGATCGAGAATCCTGCATTCAGTTCTATTATAAATCTAACGAAGGAGTTATCATGCTTTAGAGTATCATTATCTTCCTAAACAAGAAAACAATCAAGATGGCATCTGAATATTCGAGCAAAAGAGAGGATCTTCTCCAATTGAAACCCAAAATCTTTTAATCCCCACTCTTTTCACCCTAATTTTGACCTTGTGTTTTCTTCCACACTACATTGTTAGAGTTGCATATGTTGGCATAGATACAATAGTCCAACACTCAAAAGGCAAGTAGTTTTCTCCCATACAATAGTTGCTGCTTAGCATATTCTATTCACGTCTCTTTCCTATCCCTTGAGTTTTTTCTCCCTCAACCTCGACACATGCTCCATATATAATCGTTTTTCATGTCAATCTAACATAATCAGATAGTTCTTTCATTTGAGAAGTTTGTTCTCATTGAACTCATCAGGAGATGGGGTTCCTGTCATACTTGTTTCTGGCCTTTATCATTGTCCTAGCAGCACCTTACGGTACTTCGAGTGCTTCAGATCCCTCTGTTGCTTCCAGTGCCTGCTCCGAGGGCGAAGAGTGCGAGGAGGTAAGTTGACATCCTGACACAAATAAGAAACTTCATAAAAGTTTTCACGTATGTTTTGACTTCTATGTTATGATTTCTTATAAGAATCAACTTATTTATCCGTTTCAACAAATCCTGTTCAATATGTATCATTTCGCGATGTTGATATCGTTGAGTTGATTTGTTGTGTTTTTCGGCGTTGTGGCAGCTGCTTGGGGAATGTTCATCGAGCAAACCATGCCAAGAAGCAGGATACTATTGCTTTTCATGTCCTCTTGGGTTCCTGGGCAACAGATGCGTTAGAGATCAATACACTAATCAATTCCAACTCCTTGTAAGTTTTTCCCTTTCTCCTTTATTTTATCATCTAAAAACAAAACATGTGGTGGGCATCCAACGTTTTTCATAAGTCGACTAGGCAGAAAACGAGCCATGGAAATATCATGATAATAAACGTTATGACAGGTTATTTTCATAAAGTTTGTTTGATTAATTGCATGTCGAATGTGATATTGTTATTGATTGTCATAATCGGTGAGGAGATCCCGTCGTGAAATAACTCATAATGGACATAATTTGCCCCCTCCAATGAAAGTTTCACTATAGACCTGGGGCTTTTTGAGGAAAAATGCAAGTTTTTAGTTACATAGGAGTATTACTATTACCATTACTGCCAGTAGCAAGTACCATATTTTGGAATCATTTACATAGATTGATTGCAGGCCATAGCTCATCGCTAAAGCATCAAGTCTTGATCGATTTAATTTTGTGAGTCCAAATAAGTATAGGTCAATCATCTGATAATGGTAACATTTGGTTACCTGCTATTAAGCCGTTATTGGGCCGAAAGAATCCCTAGGTAACGAATCTTCAATATCTAGATGGGCTTCACAGGTATCCCTGAACAAATTATAAAAAGAAAGTATCCCTGAACTCCATTTTTAACAGGCAGGCTTTTCCTGTGGATGTCGGTGACAGAAGATTCACAGACAACATATATAAATATATATATGGAAATTTGAAACTCATAGTTCCATGTAATTGATGAGAGTCTTACGTTCTGTTCTATCTAGTTAGTCATGAGAGAAATAATACGATGATAAATATTTTTGTGTGTTAAATTTGTAGGATATTTTGACATGATGACACCATCCAAACAAAATATAAGTGGAGTGACAATATCTCAGACGGATCAGAAGGAGATTCGGTTTTCGTTGGATACTATGATAAAATACAAGAATTCTCTCTGTTCGCATTCTCTCGACTTCGATAGCACTAACTATGTTTTGTCTGAGTGAATGCAGAACAATTCTTTACCATTCAACAAATACGCGTTCTTGACGACTCACAACTCTTATGCCATCAAAGACGAGCCATCCTACACAGGAGTTCCCCGTCTCACTTTCTACAATCAAGAAGATACCATTACCCAACAACTAAATGTAAGCATACTACTAACTGCTGTGCTAACGATTTCCTGACACCTTATAGCTATTTGTTCCACGGAACAATAGTAAATAGTTCATTGATGAACCTCCTCTTGTGCTTGTTTCCGTAGAAAGGAGTTCGAGCCTTGATGCTTGATACCTACGATTTCGAAGGAGACATATGGCTTTGCCATTCCTTTGGTGGACATTGCTACAACTTCACTGCATATGTAAGAATATACAACCATAAACATAATCTCCCTTCACTGAGTGTTGCAGCATTTTGTTAGTTGCTTCTGCAGCAACCCCACTTTTACCTATTCAAATAAAATACTGTTATCATAGATCATCAACCTTCTAGCTAATATAGGGCATGTAACGTCTGATCTTTGATCCTCAGTCACCAGCGAACGGAACATTGAAAGAAATCGAAGTCTTCCTAGCGGCAAACCCAACTGAGATCGTGACCTTGATACTGGAAGACTATGTCAGAGCTCCAAATGGGCTCACAAATGCCTTCACCAAGGCAGGGTTGATGAAATACTGGTTCCCCTTGTCGAGAATGCCGACTAACGGACAAGATTGGCCTCTAGTCAGTGACATGGTGGCCAAAAACCAGAGGCTTCTCGTGTTCACTTCAATCAGATCCAAGCAGGACACCGAAGGCATTGCTTATCAATGGAATTACATGGTCGAAAATCAGTGTAGGGTTCCCTACTACCATCATGCCTATTTCGAACTCTATCAACCAGCGATATTCTGATGCACAAGTATCATATAAACAAGACTGACTCGGCCTAACATAAAATAGTTCAGTCCAAATATTTATGCAACTATACATGTTCATTCCTAAACCAGGTTGTAACGAGGTCTCATATATCTGATTGTGCATCTTGATTGGAACTCTTGCGCATTGTGCAGATGGGAATGGAGGAATGGAAGCAGGAAAGTGTTTTAACCGGAACGAATCACCACCATTGAACGACACTTTCAAGTCTCTGGTTCTCACGAATTACTTCAGAACTGTGCCTCTTCCACCTCTTTCATGTATTGATAACTCGGGCAATCTCTTGAAGATGCTTCAAACATGCCATGAAGCCGCTGCCAGCCGATGGTCTAACTTCGTAGCAGTCGATTTCTACACGGTACGTTTAAATCATAGAGAGGAAACTGAAGCAGCTACATTGACCAGAAATACTATTGGTTCCGCAACAAAACTTAATTTTCTGTCACGGCGTGTACTAACAATAAGGAATAACCAAGAAACTGCTGCAACGACTTCTTGTAAATCATTGTTATTCAGCTCTATATCAATCATTACATAGTCATAGTAGTACATATGGCGATAACACCAGCTGAATCAAGCTTTATAATAATATCTTGCTCTTTGCTGTGCCTACATTCAGAGAAGTGAGCGAGGAGGAGCATTTCAAGCTCTAGACATGCTGAATGGAGAGCTGTTATGCGGATGCAACGATGTACATGCTTGCGTGGTAAGCTTCATCTAGCCTGAATTATCAATTTCGCATGATTAAAACTCATATGATTCATAACAACTTCTCAATAATTCGTATCTGCCGATTGATGTTCTTCCCTGCAGCTGGGATCTGCCTCGTCTGCCTGCAAAGCTATGCTAGAGCTTTAACAGCATTGGAGATCTTTGATTTCGGAAACCATGATACGACGATATACATCAACGCAAAAGTTGTCTCGTCTTAGTGATCTAATTGCTCTTATGTTCTGATCATTTGGTTTCTATTCGTGATTTTACAATAAGTCTGGGTTGAGATGAGAAAGTTATGTAACAGTATTAGCAAATCAATACAAGGTTTGAGATAAGAGAAACAAGCATGGTGGGTTTCAAGTGCCTTCGCGTAACACAGGAAAATGGTGCCATGAAAACATAACATGTATGAGCAAATGCATATCGCAAGTTAAAATTGTGCAAAAGTAACGTTTACTCTTCCGACGGTATAAATCAACATTTCACTCGACAAATGATAAGTTTAGGAAGCGAGGAGGAATAACTAGACTACATATTGGTTAAGGATGGTCCCGTGATTACTTAACTAATCGTGTTTATTAACTAATCGTGTTTAAAAACGTAAGATGGAGTATCATGACGGCAATATTTGATTGTTCAGCATTGTGAGGGGATAATGGACTTCATGTAAGCCAACCTCGATTTCAACAAAAGTAGAGAAGAATCAAAATTAAAAGTGAATTATAATTCGCATCATCTCGATCATTGATGAAGAGTAACCAACAGATGTTCCAAATAGTGGTCGATTATTGTCAAAAAAGTAATGAGCTTATACATAATTCAAGTGCTCTGCGATCAAAGGTTAACTTTATTATATATCTGATTATGATACTGTCTAAGTTAGAGTTTTATATGTTAAGCAGGAATTTTTTTTTAAAGATATATATTAGTGAATCTATTATCATTAATTCGGATTATTTATAGAGTTGATTTCTCGATATGATATTAAAACGGATCATGATATGAGATCATGAGTTAGATCTCTCCCTCCATATATTTCACCCTATGTGGTTTATTATCTGGATCTTGTTTGACGCTTTGTTTGGATTAGGCCAGTGCATTGAAAGCGGAGTGTTAAAGTATACATTAATGCATTTTCTATTATAATTTGGATTTCTGGTAGAATTATTTTCTTGATATTGTATCAGAGCAGGCCATGACAATATGGACTTTCATGTGAGGAAAGATACACATTAATAAATCTTCTATCATTAATTTGAATTTTTCATAAAATTGATTTCTCGACATCACTTACGTCACAAACTTTTAAACCAAAATGTTGCAATTTATGCAAAGTACAGAAAATGGTGGAAGATATGTCGCGAATATATATCATTAACTTGAGCTTTATTTGACTATATATCAGGAAATACTACTCCTGTTAGAGTCCATATGTATGATACTCGATCAAAAGAATCTTTGGAGGGACTCACGGTATGTATAAAAACAGAGATAATTGGGCAATTGTATCCAATGAAAGATTTATTTATATTTCAGTATCTATTTTGATTTTTATAATTCATGTACATAAAATTGCAGTACACACACGCATACTATATAACTCACACATCTTTTGTTTACGGTTCACAAAAAACATAAATGAAATTTCCATTGAGTATTTTTTCCCAATTTGCCTATAAAAAGATGATTATACATTTTTTATTTTGTGACTTGTTGATAAGTCATAAGTAATTTATATTAGTATTTGGTTCTTGTGGCTTTCTATTATTTTGTGACTTGTTGATAAGTTACAAGCAAATTTCATTGTTTTTGATTGTTGTGATTGTCATGGAGTTAGATCGAGTCTTGTATTTGATTATTTTAGTTTATAAATGGAATTGATCCAATGTTGGGATGAGTAGTTTATTTGGGATAAACATATTTTTGAGAGTTTTGAAATCCTCGTATCGAACGATAGATCTTCAGATCGAAAACAAATGGAAATAATCAAACCTTGCACTATAATACCAAGTGAAAAGATTGAAGATACTATATCGAGAGAATTCACAACAAACAACACGCAAAATTAACATTGAAAACTCGAGTATCTTGAATCTTAGATTTATATTGTTTTTTAGAGCTTTGAAGAAATTTAAGTTTTTTTTAACGGTATTTGACCTATTAAGGAAAAGATTTAAATAAATCTAATTTTGTAGTTGAGGGCCGAAGCACGGTCCGTGTACATGACACACGGCCTAGACGGGCCGTGTCCAGTGCTGCTGGCCATGCAATCTGCACGGCCTCCTAACCCGTGTCCAGAGACGCACCTAAAACCATCAAGCATGGTCGTGCTTAGCACACATGGTCTGTGTTGAACACCACTTCCACCTTCTTCATTGAATAACACATCAATGGGTTTACATCATATTAGATATCCAGTTTTTGTTAGATTTAATCTATAGAACTCTTTATGTGAGTTATATTTGTCGGATTAATTAGTTGGTCTATTAAAGTTAGACGATGTGCTCTAATTATTTTAGTCTAATGGGTTGGGTAGATACTTCTTAGCTAGTGATGAATGTGCCCAATAATTATTATAGCTCTATATATCACATTTCCTAACCCTAACAGTGCTATACATTGTAACTCATCTATACCAGTCGTCGACAGCATTAGAAAAGTGAAGCCTGTTAAATACGTTTGTTCGTAATCCAGTTTTGTAGATTTAATCAATTAAATTGCACATGCGTTATGATCAATTTTCACCGCGCATCTACAACGATCAAGATACGCGTATGATTATTTTTAATCTGTGTTAGGTATTCTAGATCTATTTATGACCATCTTGTTGATTCGATTTACCTATAGCTTTGACTACGGAGACGCTATCCCCTGGACTCCGTCCACTCACCGAGGAGCAAAACCTCCGGTATTGAATCACTATAGCGTATATCAGTCGAGTCGAGGACATGAACTAGTCGACAACCTTAATAAAAATAATTGAATATCGAAATTGATCCTTGTCAAAGTTACAAAGTGATTGAGTTGCAACATTGGTAGAGATTCCATTGTCTATCAGCTGCATTTTTATTTGTTTGTCTATTTTGCGCAAATTTTTCAATAATCAATTCTCCTCGCTCTTGAATATTATACGTACAAGGACAATCATTTACTTTGTCTAAGATAGTGCTTAAGATAAATTGACATGTCTATAAGTTCGACAAATTACCTTTCAAAGGATTACAATTAAGTGCATTTTATTTTTTGTCCTCTATTTCAAGTTTTGCCTACGTTTTGCCCCCATGTACTCCATCTTTATCCATTTGAATTGCCTAGGGTATATTCCATCTGCACAATAAGGGACAAGAATGTTAAAAAAAAAAAAAAAAACTCATACGAGAGATTAATCTTTGTGTAGGTTGATGCATGTTTAACTTTAAATGCACAGAGGTGATATGATTCAAGATGAAAAAGGAATCATTTTTTCATATGTTAGAGAGCGACTATTGTTGGGATTGGATTAAATTTCGGAACGCAAATTCCTAAATCAACGAGGAATAAAATCATGATTTTACATGAAAAATCCAAAAAGGAAAAAATCACGGGGATGTTCGGTCTCCAACCCCAAAAGATTTCACTAAAAAAATAAAAAAAGATTACACCCTTCGTCTATCTAATTTTTTTTTTTTTGTAAAAATAGAAGATTAAATAACAAACTCGTCAATCTCAAATCGTCTGAGTTTTTTTAAACTATCTTATCTTAATTCCTCGCATTCCAAAACTATTGGATCAACCCCCTATATATATATATATTGAAAGAATATCTTTTATGATATTAAAAGATTTAACTATCCATAAAGATAGTTCCAAATCATAATTATCTTTATCTTCTCAATGTAAAATTTTCTAAATAATAATCAAGTGATTTTGTCGGTTATACACACGGATATTCTCCATATAGAAAGAGAACCACATAGGAAGGAAACAGTTCCCAACAACTATAACCATATAAGTACGGGGTCGCTATTGGGACGTTATAATTATGTAAACCGTAGCGATAACATACCCTTCAAGGGACAAATAGGGTACCCCCACGAGGGCCTAACATGCAGTTGGGCCAAATAATATCCTTTTTTCTTGTGTTAAAAATAATCATAAGGTTGTGTCTAACCCCACGAGCAACATAAAGTTCATGCCATATAAACATTATAGATATAGAAATCTACACATAATGGTTTGGTCATGATCAATGAATGTACCCACTCACATGCTCTTGGTGCGCTTGTTGGGATAAATAATTATTCCACCAAAATCTTGTTAATATGTAACGTAATGTGTGCCTTTGACAAAGCAAGCAAGCAAGCAAACTCTGGGGGTGGTTATAGAATCTAACTCTGTATAGTTGATTGTCTAATTTTACAAGACAATATATGCATCCTATGATTAAGTTTGATAATTGTGAGTCGTGAAATCTCATCCGAAAATACTTGAATGATTGTGGTCGACATTTCATTTGTTTTATGAAATTGTAAGCATGGCTTAGCAACGATCATGAGATATCTATTGCTAGCAATGCATTTTAATCTCTGGTTCTAGTTCAGGCTATTTCTTTGGTTGTAATATGGCGCATTAATCACGACGTTGATGGTTCAATCTTGAATCTTGAAATCCAAAAATATGTGATGGATGGAAACAATCCATTGATAATTATGTCTTATTAAATTAGAAAATCACTGCCGATACCCGTACAGTCTTACACAAATATCCCACGACTAATTACCTATCATAGCTTACTACTTTTTCTTAACGATGTTTGTGTAGAATGTTAGAGAATCCAAAATACACATTGATATTGAGAATTCAAAACAATTATATATATATATTTAATGATAATAATAATAATAAAAGGAGCAGCGACATGTTGTCTTCACAGGTTAATTTTTTTTTCAAAAAGAAATCATATTTTTTGTTATTGGGTTTCATGTGAGGGGAGCATTAGCCAACAGACTACCCACCGTTGTTTCTACCCCCTTAAGCCGTATATAAAATCATGAAACTTAGTACAGTTATTTTCAATTGATTTTGCCTTAAAATCAAGAACCTTTAATATATGATGATATATGTATTATAGTCCAAAAGACATAATGATCAAATTCTTCACATCATCCAATTTACAAGTAAACGTTTTATCTGTCAAAAAAATAAAAAATAAAAAAAGTACACGTTTGAAACCCAAAAGCCATTGACGTGATTAAATAAGCAACAGTTGGTCATATTAAATCGAGTATAGAAAACACACATTAGAGTAAGTTAAATGGGACATGATATAATGCAACAGGCAAAGTTATAGCAGCTAAAAATAGCACTTGCAGATACTGTCAATAAACAATAGTATATATAGACAAAATTTCATTATTTTTTTGAAAAAATAAAAAAGATAAAATAAAAATAAATAAATACAAAAACCAATTGGCTTATTTTTTTCAAATTGTTGTCGCCTATTAGTAACTTTTGCTAACTTTTGCTGCTGGTTTCTTTTTTCGAAATATTATTTTGATCATAAATAATATCATTTTATTAAAATTTGACAATATTATTTCAATATAAAATATATAATCCGCTTTGCTGGTAAATCAGTGGGGATCAGGAGGAGCCCCAGTGTTTTGAGGTTTTTATGGTTTACTTTGGGATTTGTGCACAAAAAATGATCACGAGTTGCTTTTAAAATGCCTTTGTTTTTTTTTTTTTTCTATATTTTAACTTTATATAACATTTGATTTGACAAAAATCAAAATTTGACATATAAAAAAATCATTCTTGAAGTTCAATATTTTCAACCTCTAGATAAATTTTTAACTTTTGGACATGCTGTTAAGAATCAATTTCTTCCTTGATCCTATCAATCAAAAGGTACATACGATTATCATTCTTGCCGGCACAGTCGATGAATCTTGTCACTGTTCTATGAGGAACTATTTGGCTAATTTCAACCTTCTTTTTGCAAAAGATGACTAAGAGCTGAAAACAAGTACATATAAAAACACTTTTAAAACAATATAATGTGAGGGGCCTTCAACACATGGGGAGTTGAAAGCTAGCTAGAGGCAGAGATGCTTGCATATTGGTTTAATTGGTCCTCTATTGGCAAATTATGATATGGAATCTTCCTCTCATCATACTATACTGGTATGTGTTGGTTGGAAGCAAACAATATGCCCACAGTATTGGCTGAATAAAGGGCCATGGCAGTTGTAGGTAGTCCCTTATGGTGTCTGTAAAAAAAAGCGTTTTCCTTCGTTGCATCGTGATATTGGACAGCCGCATGATGTCGATGCAATGACAGTGTCATAAAGATGATAATTATATGTTCGAATCTGATAAAGGATCATCTTAAAAATGAAGACATAAGAAAAATGAACATTTGGAACCTCAAACCGAATGTTCAAAGAAGTGTGTAAAACCTGACAAGAAAGTTGAGTATGGACATGAGGATCACCAACTATGCTCTCGTGGATTCATGTATGTTGACTGATGTCGGCCGCTTTGATTAAAAGCTAATAGTGAGGTTCTTTTTTTATTTTCCTGATAAACTATAGGGAGGTTCTTAATCACAAAAGAGGTCATTGTTGTAGACAATACAACCAGGGGTATGATAACTCATTACTCAATGTACAGAATTGTCCACTATGAGTCCATTGTGCTATCTATATTTTGACCACATAAACCCTCTATCATGAAGGTTCTCTTAAAGAAAATTAACACTCATTTTTGTTCTTGGACCAGAACTCCTATGATGAAGAAATGTGACTTGGTTAACTCATTGTGGCTGCTTTGCATTCATGCACTAGTGTGGCATGTTTCTTTCCATGGATCTCCGCAGGACTCATCATTTGTCAACGTCCAAATAACTCCTCACAACTTCTAAATATTAAGCCAAAGAAAAAGGCAAAACTAATTTTCTTATAAACTTACGTCATTACTCAAATAACCAATAGTCTTAATTAGTTGATTGTCGCCTTGTTAGAAACTTCGCCGATGATTATGAAACTTAGCATATATGTATTACCAAAAGAGCATATGGTCGAGACTAGTGTTCAAGGAGATATGGTGATGATATGGAGATTATTAATCGATATCTTATCATACCATATCCCATGTAGAGAACGAGGTCTAGGTTTAACTTTTGGTATATGTACACTTATGATAATCATTCATTTGATTAGGACTGATTTGGGCCAAATCAAGAGTGTCATGAGTCTATCTCATTTCATGATTAGATACGAGGGAACAATAATGGCCATTAATTGTCACGAAGAAAGCCCCAATACAATTAGTAAACATAATTGTTATGTTTAGGGGAAAGATAATCTATATATCAATAACTTAGTCAAACTTTTTTGTACTCGATATCAAGATTGAACAGTAAAAATATGGAATGATAAATACAAAAAAAAATCTTCTCAAACTATTCGGTTTTTATATTAAAATCTTTGGACTTTGAAAATAGGAATTTTATAGAAATATAAGATTCATTCATAAAATCAATTATCAATAGAAGAAAATATTCATAATTTATTTATATTGATATTGATTTTATCTAAATTTGAGGTTGGGGGAAGAAATGTTGGCGATCGGGTTGATGACGATGGAAACGGGAGAAACGAAGCAAGAAAGATGGAGAGGAACGGGAAAAGACAGAACGATGAGCGAGATGTATCACGACGAGCTCCACTAGTCGATCGATGGGTTGAAGGTGGATGCGACTTTGTAGTCTAAGGAGAGTATATATGAGTACAAGATGGAGAATTTGGATCTGAGTGATGAGGTCAATATCAGCAAGGATGTGTCGCTGGGTAGAGAAGACGAAGGTTTGGTGGTGTTGGAGTTGGGTGTCAGGTGGTCGGAACTGTTGATGATTTTTACAGTCCGGAGAATCACGTAGAGCAAGTCTGATGGACATGACATTTGGATTGGCAAAACCGAAATATAACAATATGTCATCAAATATGTATTCTAATGTACTTCTTTTTTCATGTTAAATACTATCATTTGTTATATGTATTGTCAAATTTGATATTGAAAATACTTATGTTATTTTTATAATGTCATCATTGCATCATCAATTTAAGTTGTTGTAGTTCAAAAAGGTGATGAAAAAACTAAAAATGCTAAAATTTAGCATAGCATAATTGAAACAAGGTAGATAAATTTAGTCATTTTGATATTATTTATTGACAATTTATAACTATGATCATTCAAAAATAACTTATTACATTGAATTTGCTCTAACATCTTTTAAAGTTTGTATGACATCATCCCTACACCTTTTTTCTTTTATAGAATCTTTATTTTATATAATCTAATGTAGGTGCTCTAAGATGTTAAAGATCCTCACATCATTTGGCCCTTAGAACAACATAATGCTATTTCTTTGAAATTATAAATTTGTGATACTCATTTTATTGGTAACCATGTGTATGGTCTTTTGAGATTTGAAAAAGTAGATTCATTTTTATTTTTATTTTTTGAAACGCGAAAAAGTAGATTCATAGAAAGGAGCATAACATGAAAAAAATAATAAACATTATAGAAGTTAATTTGACAAATGATTATTCCCTTGGATATGATTGCACATGGATTCCCTTCAATCCGATGCTTGATTTAAGGACAATTCTCAATGATTGCCCACACCAAAATTTCACTAATCAAACTTGAGTCATTTGAACAATATGTTACACATAGGAAATGTCATCAGTGTCTTAAGAATCGTATTCCAAACCGATTAATAAGGCCCAGTTTGGTCAAGTGTAAATTTGCTTAAAATCAAGTTTAAGCAGTTTTTATGATGTTGAGGCCTTGAGGGAGTATTTGACACATTTCCACTGTAATATTTTGTTCAGAAAAAGAAGACTGAGGCAACGCTAGTCAATTTGTTATCGCGATCTTCTTTTTAAACGTTGGATCAATTGTATTTTAAATTATCTTGATTTTTTTTTTTTATCTTTTTGCTATTTTAATCCTATGGTTAAAAAAAAGGCAGTGATAGCTAGTTGGCTATGCTGCATTAGCTCTATTTTTTTTTTTTTTTCGTTTTTCGTTCATTGACATAAATCTTTTGAAACTAATTTTATCATTGATGGAGTAATCAAACTTCACAAAAATACACTTATAGTTTTATCTTTACCGTATTAGCTCAAAATATTTTAATAATGAATGAAATAACGCAAGATCCTAAGTTTTAAGAGTCAAGACTTGAGACGTTTTCACGTATCGAACCCATGATAACATCACCGATTCACTATGTTAACCTATAATATCTTGACAACATCCTTATAAATCTATAATAAGATAGTAAATACAACTGAGAATGGAAGGGACAGTACTGTCTGCCGACTTCTAAAGCGTCCTATAACAAGATACTTGAATACAACTTCTCAAAAGACAAGCTGCATTCATAATGAAACCCTTGGCATAATTAATTCTTGAACCATCAATCATCGTGTATTTATATTTTCTTTGGAAAAGTAATCTTTAGCACATATATGTAAGATCAGTATTATCAATCATTAGCAGAAGTTTATGTTTCATCCAGTGATTTACGAATTAAGATATTATTTCAGTTTTCTATCAATAGGTCAGGCAAATTATCAATAGGAGTAATATCATCAATCCATTTTAATTTATGATTTGTTTGCGTGGTAGTAATGCAAGTAGCATATCGCAACTAATTAATTAGTTCAACTAATTAATTAAAAGGCGCGGTGCTAAGCTAGACATGTCTCCCATACATTCATTTTTCCAAAATCGAATGCAATTATTTTTGAGGTTATGTTGTATCAACTCAATACTTTTTGGAACTAATCAATCTCATAATAATGGCAATTACATAATTGATCAAGGTTTAGTCAAATAGTTTGAGAGGAACCCACACATAATGATTGTATATTTACTACGTTGATGTAACAACATATATGACTAACGATTGAATTATGGATTATGTACGTCACACACTTTAATGTTGGCCTTTTGTTACATCCATTGCTCGCCCTGCACATACCGCATATTTGATAATTATTTTTTGAACATGAATTGTCATATTTATGAATTATATGATTTGAATTTTGAATGGTCTAATTGCGACATTAATTGCCTATTGGGACATAAAATAGACCAATTAGATAAGTACATTGCGGCATATAAATAAATCTAAGAAAATAAGAGAGGAAGCGAGAGAAGGACTATGTTCATGGTATTTGGCATATTATGTCTTACATAATGGACTAGTGAGTCGTGAGAGTATTATTGACAAGCAAGTCGATCTTATCATAAAATCTCAATTAATTGGATTAATTAAAGAAATTTTCTTCAATTATTTAGATAGTTATCGTTGAATTATATATTCATGCTAACTTTTCAACTCATTCGTAATTAATCACAAATTGGAAAAATCCGTGTTGCATATATATATATATTATGTATCCGACTTGGGTGGCAACTAGCAATAGTATCTTACAATCACGTACGTAGTCATTCTACGTTGCTCCTTCGCATTATTATCCGAACTTCTCTGATGCATAGCATTATCAAGCATCATTTAATTATATCAATATCAAAAAAAAAAAAAAAAAAAAAAAAAAGAGGGAAGTTAACAAAGTCAAATAACTCAAGTCCAACTTGTGTTCGTTAAAATTCATTCTTCAATGGCACATTGAACATTTCCATAACCAGTGCATTAAATTTTTTAGAACATAGATATATCAAAGGCAATTTGTTGATCTCGACAGTGGTTGGGCGGCACCGTTCCTTCCTCGAGTCTCGCGTAATTACTCATGAAGATTGGGCAAAAATATTCCTGAATACTGTGAAAAAATAATAATTGATTGGCTAAGGTCAACTTTTCATTGTCTACATTGACCTGTTAAGGGTCCTTTTTGTCGTGCACTCTCTTTACGTACCTATATTTTTACCATTATGCAATTGGAACTTTTTTTTTTTTTTTGTATGTAGTGACTAATGATCTAAATTTCATTCCATAATATCTAAATAAGTTCAACATTTGAGTCACGTTTTTATCGAAATAAATTTTGATGTATACTATAAAATGATTAAAAATTATTTTATATAAAATTATTATAAAATATTAATTTAGTGAAGATGAAGGCTTAGAGTTCAAGAGCCTTGAAAACACCTCCTTGACAAGCATGAGTAAGTATGGGACCAAGGGATCCTTTTGCCTCAGACCTCTTCCACCCCTGAAGAAGGCTGTCAACTCACCATTGATATTAATATAGAACTGTGTTGTTGTGATAGCCTCCCTAATCCGCAAGTCATGACCTGAGGTACTTTCAAAGCCTTGAGCAAGAAGTCATAGCACAAATTAGGTATCATACACCTTATGCATATCCACCTTGATAGTTATTGGAGGAGAAAAACCTTCTACATATGATACCCTCTAATTTGTCTTCATCTCCACTTCAAGCTGTTATAATAAATTTCACTATCACTATAAAATATAAATTTTTCATCAAAATCCATAAAAATTCAACAAATATATAAATATTCGTATCGGATTAAATTGTTATATAATTTGGGATGAAGGGAATATATTACGCATCTTTTTCTTTTTTCATGGTTGATGTGGATAAATAATCACTCACACATATTTCAGTAGGCACAAGCATATAACACAACCGCATATGCTTGTTTTGATACTAATTCCATCCCATAATTTTTTTAACGTAAACATATCCTTACATTATTCTATACGAATGGATACGAAATATTGGTTTTATATTAAATAATGTCTAATCGTTCTCCAACATATATTCGATTAAAATAAATAACTTAATAAATATTGATGTTTTTCATGATAAATTTATAAAAAGAATTTTGTTTGATCATCGTATAGTGTTGGTCAGATTTTGCCTCGATAATGATAAATAGTCAAAACATTGTAAAAAATATTGGGACGAAGGGAGTTATTAAAACTTTGCTCTCCCATTATATAATACATGGAGATAACCAATCAAAAGCGTAGTCCATATATCTTTGTGACAATTCTATCCTACTTTAAATTTTTCTAAAAAGAAAACAAATTCATTTATAACATTTGTGCATGTTAGTGCTATTTGCATTCCTATAAGGATGCGTCGCTGGTGTTGCAGAACCAGTGCAGTGTTTGCGTATTGCAGATTCAAAAATTTATATTGTTTATATCAAAAAAATTTATACTATAATTTATTGAATATATATGTTAGATTTTAGTTATAAAATAGACTGAAAACTTAATCGTATATATCCATCAACTCTTATAAATTACTAATATATAGTATTTGTAATAATCATTACGTTCTCTTTTGTAAGTATATACATGCATTTCTGTTTCTATAATACCATGACCGTAAAGGAAAGGGGGAAAAAATGTAAAAATACTCCCGGTAAGGCAACAATTCAAGTCTCCTAGCCACTGAAGAAAATTCAAGGGAGAGTACTCTGACATGACTTTTGAGACTCTTTCTCACTATAATTTGAAAATGATCAACTCAACAGACTCGTTGCAATACAATTCGGAGCAAACATGTGCTCACGTACGTGTACACGTCCACACATGAAAAGTTCGTCAACATAAATATAATTGTTGCATGTAGTTAGGTATATTCGCATGCGTGCACAAACATCATCCATGTATGTGTTTATGATGTCTAGCTATCATTTTCATGTTAGATGTTTCGCCAAAACCATAATCGTTATCCTCCCTATAACTTTGGCGTATGTTTTTTAAAATCATACGGAGATGACGTAGCCCGAAAGCTCACGTTACAATGTTACATGCAAATTCATGTTCGAGAAACAATTGGATTCATCAGTCCTTGAAACTCTTCAGTATCCTTTGTTCATATATTTTTCTACCTGTTAATTAAGTTGACAATTGAATGTTCAAACTGTCATTAGATGGCGCTATGACGGTGCATGAAGATCTTATATCACATGGAAGGAAATGGACTGTCAATTAGCATGATATATTTGCAATGGACAGGCATGTGAATGTCACCCAGTTGTAGTATTCACTAGCTTGGAAGAGTACTGTTCGATCCCATGTGCCCTCTGAGTTGTTGCTTTGTCCTTCCACCTCTCGTTTCAAACCGAAAGAGCCAACACAGTCAAGAGAAAAGAAGTGATCAAGCATATATGCATGATATTATCTTTTCTTGAGAATATTTTGATAGTAGGATATATTGCATGTTATAGGAGAAGAAAACGTCAACCACCTGGCTATTATCGAGATCATCCATTTGAGTACGTGCATATATATAAATCGCAATGTAGTTGAGTTTTGGAAAATGTAGTTCGTTTGAGTGTTGTAAATTTTGTAATATAGAATGTCGCTCTAACTAATATGGAATATCGATTCGGATCTACAAATGTATTCTAGCGCATGCATGTATGCATGGTTCATGCAATAAGCACAATTTCGTGAATGATATGAGGAATTTTAAAAGTTTGTTACACATTGATGCGGTGATCAATATATATAGATTCCGCAACAGCTGTTACAACAAGGTCACAATTTGAATTATCAAAAATAAAAAAATCACGAGTTTGAATCTCTATCTTAAAATAAAACTTAATGAAAAGTATTGATCAGGAAAATAAATGAAAATTATAAATGGAGGCAAATTAAGGAAAAGGGGAAAACTTTTGTTATCCATTTTATATAGCCACACATGAATTATTCAAGGATGGTCTCCACTATCTCATCATATCAACCACGGCATTGTTCTGTCACACTCAAGAACTCAGCGTGAGTGTCTTGTAACATATCGACACAGCTCACACTCTAGAAATATTTGTTACAAATTCTTTGAGACATATTCGATCGACAATATTCATACCATTGGTCCTTAAATAGCAAATTAACAGTACGTTGCCGGTTTAGACCAATGATCGATGATATCCTAACTCCTGAGGTTACATCAGGAGGTCGGATATTTAACTACAATGTGATGTGTCTATTTTCAACTTAATTTGTTTAAACTATTTGTAAATTCAAAATAGTACTATATGGTAATTGTGGAGCTGAATTTAACCATCTGCGTTGTATCGTTTTTTTTTTTTGGATTTTTTAAATTACAAAAACAAAG
>LIEC01006186.1:0-14471 GCA_001925005.1 Drosera capensis
TATTGTTACAATGCTTAAGGTCTTTGTTTATGTAGAGGTATGTAACTGAGAATGCTGAATTGTGTGCTCATCAGACATTGAATGGTGGTGGTTGTTATTTTTTCAATGTTAATAGTATGTGTGTACAAGATCTGTTGATTTTTATAATTTTTGTTGAATGATCATGCATTTTTCGAAGCTAGGTATGAATAGAAACGGTCAAGCATTCTGCTTCTCGTCAAAATTGGTTTAATTGTACCTGTCCTTGTCGTATTGTATATTGATCTTCAAAGTCTTAGATACTCCTCAGAGTACACGATGTATCATCAAAATATTAGAAAAAATTGCAAGGGAGAAGATTTTGCTCTTACTATGTGATATGTGATATGGGGTACGACACTTCTTCAAAACCACTCAGAAACAACATATTTTCTTTGTTTCACCAACTTTGCATGTATTCTTCAGCACTCAATACAAATGATACAAAAATTGCGTTTCATTGTCAATAATTAACTTTATATATTTTCGAAAAGTACATAATAAGAACATAATTAAACAAATTAGAAAGAACATATTAATTTTTTGAGTTGAGCTTCGATTTATAATTGTATGACACGCCTAAGTTTCTTAACGATACAAAAATTGCGTTTCATTATCAATTAACGTTATATATTTTCGAAAAGTACATAATAAGAACATAATTAAACAAATTAGAAAGAACATATTAATTTCTTGAGTTGAGCTTCGATTTATAATTGTATGACACACCTAAATTTCTTAACGTTTTAATTAATTTAAACTAATGTATCACAAAATATTGACGTTGTTTGTTGAGCCTAAAGCTTCGTTTTGTGAGTTTTAAGTGGAGGAAAGATGAAGTAAATGAAAGTGAAGTAAAGAAAGGGAAGGAAAGTAGAGTATATAACTTTATTTGGAGTTTGTTTATAAGTTTTTAAAAGATAATTTGGATATTTTATTCTTTTTATTTGTGAGTGTAAAAAGAATAAAAAATAATTTAACATTTTACTCTTTTTTTGTTTATTTTGAAAAAGGATTATTTTATCTTTTAATCACTTTACTCCATTTTCCTTCCAAAAAATAAAAAATTCAATAAAAAAAATAAAATAAAATAAACCTATTTTTACTTCCTGATACTTTACTTTTCCTTCTTAAAATACTCATAAGCATCCCACTTAAAAATAAAAATAATGTTACTCTAAACATCTTTCATTTCTTCCCCTCCCCACCTAAATTAAACTCACAACCCAGGCCTAATAGATCCGAAAGATGATCGACTTCACTACTCCCACCTTATCCTTCCCCTCGTCTGGCACTCTCCTCACTTCCACCATGTCTCTCTTCACTCTCTCCCAAACCCTACCCTTCCCTTTCCCCTTCTCCTCCCCAAAACCCTACGTGTCCCCTCACCGGCCCATTATCCGATGCGCGAATCGGTCCCCTCACCGTACAGGGAAGAGGCGGTACCCATCGGAGAAGAGGCGGCTTCGTCAAATCCACACCGAGAAGCTCAACATCGATGCGAAAGATAAGTTCGAGGGGACGTGGAGGTTTCTCAATGTGGGTGTCGAGGTGGGGGAGGATCCCGGGAAGGACTGGTTCAGGGTCTCGGGGGCGTTGATGGAACGGATCGCGAAGGTTTTGGAGTTTCCGGTATGGAATTAGGATTTGAGGTTTGAGGTTTGATTCAATGTTTACTTTATTGATTGATTCGCGGGTTTCGTTTTCGCGGTGCAGGTGGCGTCTATGTTGCCGGAGGAGGCGTTCACAGTGGTGAGGAAGTCGTTGGATGCTAGAAAGGTTGGGGAAGTAGTTTTGCATGTCTGAGATTATGTGCTCGTCAGACGGAGATAAGACTGAGTGTACCTTTGAGACCGTGTCCATGACAGAAATACCTAAGTGGTGGTGGTTGTTGTTTAAATGCTTGTCGTAGTTGTCATGTTGTAGTTACATTGAGAGGGTAGTGCATGTGCGGTGAGAAGTTAAACTGATTGCGGAATGCCCCAATAGAAATGTAAATGGTCTATTACTTGTCTGGCCTAATGGCCTAATGCAGCTGTAGGGAAGAATGATGGAATTAAAACTCCGTGCATTGTTCATGCATAACTGATTGGATATAAGATACTGAGAGCTAATTAAGAGGATAAACGAAAGAAGTAGAGGGAAATCGAGGAGGGAATACATGAATGAGTGGGAAGTGATGGAAGCGGATGAATCAGTGGATGCAAAGTGATTTTTTGAGACTGCAGTACAAATTGTTAGGAGTGGAGAGGTGGCCCGACTAGTCAATTTAGTTGACGACCTCCTTTCGTTAGGCAAGTCATTACTAGAACACTGCTTATGCAACTTGGCGACTAGTAGAAACAAGTCAACGACCTTGAATTCCATGGATCTTGCTTTAAATTTTTAAAGATCATCTGATGCGGTTTGGTTGTCTTTGTATGCACAATCGTCTAAATGGATATTCAATGGCTGTTTTCATTGATGAATGAAGCTTTAATTTCGTGTAATTGGGCGTTGCAGAAACTGAAGGAGCCTAAGTTTGTATATACGGTAGATATGGATGTGAGAAAGCTACTAGATCTGCAACCTCGTGCATGGGAGTTCATTTCTGAGTTGAAGCCTGTAGTTGGGTTTGTGGAGCACATCTCCGATGAAAAAGTTTCTAGTGACTTGATTAATATAATATATGAGTGTAAAGCTGACAAGGAACAGAAAGAATCTGACCAGGGAGATGTTGGGTCAAATGGTACTCTCAAGGAGCTCCCATATCAGAAACCGAGAGTTGCAGTAGTGGGCAGCGGGCCATCGGGTTTGTTTGCTACTCTAGTGCTTGCTGAGCTTGGTGCAGATGTTACATTGATTGAGCGAGGGCAGCCTGTTGAACAAAGAGGACGCGATATTGGTGCTTTGGTAGTTCGTCGGATAATACAATCAGAAAGCAACTTTTGCTATGGAGAGGTGATTTTCTTGAGACATTTATTTCTCTTTTTCTCTCTCTTTTTTCTATTTTTTTCTTTCCTTTCCTTTCCTTCAATTTTTTTTTCTTAGAAAATTGATTGTGTCTTGTAATAAGTAGCTTTCTGAGATCTTACACATCCCAAAAGAACTTAACGTATGGCAGGGTGGTGCAGGTACCTGGAGTGATGGCAAGCTCGTGACAAGAATCGGGAAGAACAGTTCTGGTGTTCAAACGGTAAGAGATACTTTCTCTGTCCTAGATAAATTACGACACATTATTAAAAATTGATGAACCACATCAATGACAACATTTTATAAAATGACAACTATTTAATGTTGAAAAGTCCTAATTATCCCTACTTAGAGTTGTACACGGGTTGGGTTGAGTCGGACATCCATGACCTCGGACTTGGACTTTTACTATTCTTCTAGGGTCGGGTCTTAGTCGAATTCGAACTTGGGTAAAAAAATGACGTCGAGTTTGACTCGTATAAAGGTTTGCGGACTCACGAATCGCTCCCCGGGTCAGTCGATCGAGTCGGATTTGGATCGAACTCGGATTTTTGAATTAAAAAAATAGTTACAAAAATTGATTTACAATCACTCTTAAGTTAATTCGAAATTTTGATTTTCAAAAGTTTAGTTAAGTATTAGAAACATGATTATTTATAGAGATTGCAATAGAAGTTTTATCACATTTTAAAATAAAAGTAATTAACAATTGTTTTATTATATGTATAAGTTCATTCCAATCACTTCTCATTTTTTGGATTTCTCCATCTAAACTTGGTTGTCATTTTAATTTGTAAATATTTATACGTATGATGCTATAGATAACAGATCATTGAAATTGAGCAATTTAACTCTATCACATCATCGGTTCACCATAGTTTTTCTGCAGTATTCTTTTATGGTTTCTCATATATGTGCAAATAGATATATGATATATGTGTCGGTCTACAAAATAAAAATACATTATCGATTATGATTTATATAGAATCCATTTTACTAATTAAACAAACAATATGAAACCGCCTAGGGGAAAGTGTAACACAAAGTAACAATTCAAAAAATTTCACGGACTTTCGAACCGGATTCGAGCCGAACTCAAACCTGGGCTATTTGTCGGGTTTCAAGAACCCATATTTCTGGCCGAAGTTGACACCCGAACAATGCTCGGATCGAGTCGGGTCGGGTTTCACATACTTCGGTTTGGGTATTTCGACAAAATCCCCGACTCGGGAACAACTCTATCGCTATTTTATATCAAATCATCTCGTTCATCATTATTTTTTGCTACTCCATCCACTCACAATTTCCGAATCCACCCTCACAAGCACAAAAGTGTCAAAACACCCTAAGTCAACACATTTATTAATAATCGTATCAGGTCAAAGTTTCACAATTTATTGGAGACGGAGGGAATAGTTCTGTTGTAGTAATTTCAATATTCTGCATTGTATTAACTTCTTTACCTATGGAGTATACTGACATAATGTTTTAGGTAGAGCAAGAGCCTGCATTTGCACTTATGCGTAACAAGTTATCAGGGCCAATCTATTGGGCTTTACTTCTTCTTAGGTTTTAAGTTCGTCATGGTGGTCTGATATTTAATTCCAGGTCTTGAAGACACTAGTTCGCTTTGGAGCACCTGAAAGTATCTTGGTTGATGGGAAACCTCACCTGGGAACAGATAGGTTAGTGCCGCTACTTAGGAGTCTCCGGCAGCATCTTCAAGCACTGGGTGTGAGTTGCTCTCCACAGACTTCCAATCCATTAAATGAGATATTTATGAATTGGTAAACTATGCTATCATTCTTCTCCTTTACTTAGTGACTTCTTTTTAATATTCTCAGGTTTCTATAAAGTTTGGGACTAGAGTAGATGATCTTCTCGTGGAAGGTGAAGTTTTAAAAGGAGTTAAGGTGTCCAACTGCACCGGAGACTTGGTGTCTGAGAAGCATGAGCTGGGCTTTGATTCAACTGTTCTGGGGGTTGGGCATTCTGCTAGAGATGTTTATGAGATGCTTCTTTCACACAATGTGGAATTGGTTCCAAAAGACTTTGCAGTATGTTCTTTTATATCATTTTAACTGTTTTAGCATGGCTAAACATCCTTGTCAATTTCATTCTTGTTTTCATCCTTCCAGCGTTGAGATTTAAAATTATTGTCTGAAAGTTGATTGTTGCATGCTTTTTCCGTAAAAAGAATTTTTAAATGTGTTTTAATGTTAGGACTGATGCCACTATATTTATCTGAGGGTGATGCCGGGTTTGCCTTTAAACTGCATATTTCTCAACTAATCTTTTGATTTGATTAATTCAAGAATTGTGCTTTTCTACCTTTTATTAACCTCGTTATTATTGGATTTATTTCATGATAGCTGGTTTTTTTTCCCTTCTTCTTCTTCCTCTCAGATTAACATGTCTCCTTCATTGTGGACTGACCAGGTTGGCCTGCGTGTTGAACATCCTCAGGAACTTATAAACAGAGTGCAGGTTGGCAACGCATGCTGAATTATTTTTCAAGGTAGTAAGTACTTCATGGTTGGTTTGGCATCAATAAGCTTATTGCCTTGAACATGTAGTATTCTGCATTGGCTGCTGAAGTTCGCCGAGGACGTGGAAAGTTGCCAGTTGCAGATTACAAGGTTTCCAAGTACGTCACTGGGAAGTCTCCCTCAGATGCTGCAAATTATGGCTGCTATTCTTTTTGCATGTGTCCTGGTGGGCAGGTAAATATTTCATTCCTATTATTCATGAAGGAGAATAGTTGAGAATGTCTGGATTATCTCTATTATTTTGTGTTTACTTCCCTTGACATATCTGTTTTGTCCATGAGGATAAGAGCACCATATGTTTCAACCAGTCACTCTTTTGTCCGGTTTCAGATTGTTCTTACAAGCACAGATCCGGCCGAGCTCTGCATCAATGGCATGTCATTTTCACGGCGTTCATCAAACTGGGCGAATGCAGCCATTGTTGTCACGGTCTCCTGTAAGGATTTCGAAGCCTTGAACTTCCATGGACCTCTTGCTGGTGTCACATTTCAGGTACACCATGTCATATCTTTCCATCCCTCAAGTTTGCTTTATAAGCAAAATGACTCGTAGGATATTTCTTTACTGCTCTAGAATCAGGATTTTTGTGGAGCTTTCAAACATTCAGATAACCTTCCAAATATTAACGGCTGATTTTCTCTAGTTTAGAGGGAGTTGGAGAAGGAAGCTGCTAGGATGGGAGGCGGAAACTTTGTAGTTCCTGTACAGACGGTTCCTGATTTCCTGGCGAATAAGTTATCTGGTAGGATCCTCCCTTTGTCCTTTATCTGAGTTCAGAACTTATTCCATCTAGACATGCCTCATCTTTCTTGACGTGCCTTATGTTCTCAGATGGACCTTTACCAACATCTAGCTACCGGATGGGAGTAAATCCATCAAGTCTCCATGAGCTTTTCCCAAGTCACATAAGGAAGGCCCTACAAGATTCAATTGCGACGTTTGAGAGCGAGGTGTGTTGTATTGGTTCCTCACATCAGCCTTATTTAGTGGCATTATTCGCATTTACTGAAAGAGTATCGGTCCACTATGTCTTATTTGCTTTCCTTATCTGATTGTGCAGTTGCCAGGATTCATCTCGGAAGCTGCTCTTCTACATGGAGTTGAGGTATTGCTGTTTTTTGTGATTTTTCCGTGCTCTTCGTAGTCTGATTGTGGCAATTCCTGGTTCACCTTGTTTTGATTGTTGCATTGTTGAATCAAAAATTTATATTTGCTGCAACCCCCTAGGGTTTTGGCTCTCAATTGTCATTTTTTCTTATACAGACTAGAACGAGCTCGCCGGTTCAGATTCCTCGTGATGTAGACACATACGAAAGCTTGTCGTTAAAAGGACTCTACCCGATCGGAGAAGGAGCAGGATATGCTGGTGGTATTGTTAGTGCTGCTGTTGATGGCATGTACGCAGGCTTTGCTTTGGCGAAGAATCTTGGCTTATTTACAGGCAGCATTGAGTCTCTGTTGGGCAAGGCTCAAAATTCTGCGCTGGTGAAGTACTAAACAGTAAAGAAGACAGGGTTAAAGACTCTTGTGGCATTTGAAACAAGCAGCCGAATTCGCCTTGCCATTGAATAGCACTGGGTGGTTAACCGCATAATGATAGTCGACCTCATATGCTGCCATCCGAGGATCAACACACCCCAATTTCAGGTTACTCAAGGAACTAACATCAAGAAAGGCACAGCAGGAGAAGAGAACTGTATGCTGCATCCTGTAACGTTTTGTAGACTGTTGGTCAAGTTTCCATACGCGACATTGTAGTTCATCGAGTTATACCAGTGTATACTTTCTGATGCATGCGGTTCATAGGAAACGCTATGCCAAGCTGTAAGCGATGTACTAATTATTCGACTGGATATCCACAAATGCTGGGAAGTACTTGATTATGGGAGCTTTAATAGCAGTTCGTTTAGCTGTGATGTCGATAATATCTTTACCTTTTGTAAATTAGATTCAGTGTCGAAATTCTTGTGGATAAATTAGATTGTGTTCATCAGTCTCGTCAAAGGTTTTACCTGTAGTATGAGTTCTATTTGCTTCCAGAAGGAAGCAAAGGGATGATAAAAGAAAAGCGAAGAATCATCTTCGTAGACCATGAAAGCATTCCGCATATATAGCTTTAACAAAAGGACCAAAGGACCACATTTGCTTTAGGCTAATGGGGTATGCAAAGGCCAAAGGGTATGCTTTTGACATACGATGAGGTAGAGATTGCTTGAAGGACAATGGTATGTGTTCATCTCATAATAAGTCAGGGTTCGTGTTCACTTTTCCCGCAAGCTAGACTATGTGTAAGAGTAGCAAATTTATCCTAAATACTCGAGACACTGTTATGAGACATGTAACCCTTTCCTCGATCATGTGATCAGAGGTTCGATGTTTTATAGTGAAATGTGAAAACAATCATCTTTAATTAGTATATGATGCACATCTGACACGATTGATATGCAAGCATATTGTTTGTAAATTGTTTGTAAAGAGTCTGTCATTGACTTATGAACCTAATGAGTTGTGCAAAGACATACGGGGTAGTGTAGAGATGGACCATACCATTTGCCTAAACACATCTTCGCTTGATGCCTTGATGTATGAGGTATTGTCGATTCTTCCACTTAACCATCCCAAAAACAGTAAAGGGTGGACTATGGTGCTTGAGGTGCACCATTACCATACCTTTTGTTCCATACAGAGGACCACCATATGGAGGCACATGACTCTAACATGTATACTGTAATGTGGCATTTGATACATCGTATTTTTCACGAGAGACACCTACGTAGCAATCCGGTATTGTAGCGTGGAACTTTGTTATCGGAAACAGCCTAGCCTAGTTCGTACCTTTCCTATCCTGTAATAGTTGTCTAAACCTGTGCAAAGAGATAATAGACAGAAACAGTGGAAACTTAGTTTGATACTAGTAGTTAGATTAATTCAAGGACGCGGTTTCGGATCAACCACTATAAATAACAGCTTCTGTTTGTATCAATGCTGTCAAAAGAGAGCCCCTTTCGGCTGCAAATAATTCATCAATCATGCACACAGCACATTAATCAGATGAACAATATAACCACTAACATGTGCCACGACTCGGGTGTATGATGATGGTACGAGAAAAAAGATCAGAGTTACCATATCGATAGAGAAAACACAATTATCCCGATTCATGGACGATTTGTTATCGTCATGTCCCCATTAAAAAAGGGATCACAGAGTGACATTTGTTGAAACAAATGGATAAGAGTTTGGTTCTCTTGAATAGATTTTAAATTTTAAGTCATTTGGATGGTGAAAAC
The DNA here is from genome assembly GCA_001925005.1 of Drosera capensis. Taxonomy (NCBI): domain Eukaryota; kingdom Viridiplantae; phylum Streptophyta; class Magnoliopsida; order Caryophyllales; family Droseraceae; genus Drosera; species Drosera capensis. Next base: position 8,810 of record LIEC01006186.1, read on the forward strand.
AGATAAAACTTTGTTTTTGATGGGTTCTTCCCAACTTGGTATTGGAAATGAAATTATCACAAGAACAAAAAAAGACAATTGGACAAAGATATCTAATTAAAGTTTCAATGACATTTGAGAACTCATTTTGATTTTTACGATTAATATGCATAAAATTATAATTCATACATATAATATACAAGGGGAAGGGGATATGAGGCTACAGTTACTGCAATTCTCTCATAAATCTATTGGATAATTATTTTTTTTTTTTAAAAAAATAATTACAATTTTAAAAATAATCAATTTAAAAGAAAGGTATGAGTGAATTGTAGCCAAATAGTAACTGCACCTTTTTGTCAATATTATAATTCACGAGTCATTATTTATAATTTATAGATATTAACAAATATTAAAATATAAATGAAACTTTCGTTATGTTTTTTATACGATAATATATTATGCATTTTTTTATGTAACTTTTTATATTTTTTCCGTTCCATTCAAATTATAATATCCTTTTTTTGTATTATTACATTCAAATTACAATATTTTCTTATTTATCAATTTTTTCATACAAAAATATCAAACTATCGTTATTTTATATCAAATCAATACATCATATTATTTCTATTTCTTTTTTTCCTTTCTCTTTTATCTTACACACAATAAAATTATCACCCCTTAACAATTCAATACGCATGAAAATTATCTTATCCAATATCATATTCATGAGATCATTGGATTTACGAGGATTTATGATCACATTTGTCAATGCAATTTTACAGAGATTGATTCATCTCTGTGTCAAACGAGGTGGCGCGAAATCAACGTCGTCTTCTCATTTCCTAAATGTCTCCTCTTCTTCGATCCTTTTTCTCTTTCGCTTCTCTGTTTCATCTCATCCACCATCGCCGTTCAAATTCGAGATTTGTTGTTTGATTTGCAATTGAATCCCTTATTCGACGATTCAAGACTCAATCAAAGGCATCGCAGCGACGAGTTTTTGGCAGGCATTGGCGAAAAAGGTGAAATGAGGTACCTGATTTCGTGATTAGGGTTTGATTTGTTGACGATTGAAAGAAAAAAATAAAAAAAATAACGTCGTTGTTGTTGATGTTAGGGTTAGTTTTTGCACAATGATCGGTTTATAAAGTTTAATTTAATATATTTTTTCCTAATCCGAAACTCTCGATGCGCTTGGTGGATTATAAGAGAGTTTCGTTTGACTTTGAGATACAAGACGTATGTGGAGAGTTTTCATGAATAATGCATTGGAGGATCCAGGGAATTTAGGAGGAGGGTGAGATATATGTAGTTTTTTTTTTTAGGGAGAGTGTTTTTTGATGTCGTAAGAGTGGTCGAGTCAAACCCTTTCAATACAGGGGGAGTGTTGTTTATTGCTGAGTTAACCATATTCTATTCCGATGTGATACTTATGCACATAAGCCCCGCTAAATGTGTCTAGGTTTGAGTAATAACCCATCCTAGACAATCAACACTTGAGACAATAGTGTAGATGTTTTAAAATGGATAAGTGACAATCGAATATGTGCAAGACAGATGAGAAATGATATTGTTGTATCTATATTTCTAATTATGTCTATTGAGATAAATGTTAGTTTTTTTGTTCTTGTCCATGGTGAGCCAACGACATCTCATTGTGTACAACATGGCCTTCATGAAATCTTAGCTCATCATATGTGCTCTCTTCATCTATTGTGAATTCACAAGATTTTTGGCCCCAATTACACATGAACATGTCCTAACAAGTATAGATTGTTAGTACACTTTCCTCGTTCTCGTATCATATCGTGTACACCAGCTCATCGAGATACCGATATGTTGTACTCTTTACCAGCGCACATGATAGTGCACTTCACATGTTATGTTGAAGTCTATAGTGAATCTAGCATCTTCGATATGCCAAGAAATGTAACTGATCCTGTAAGAGCAAACAAAGTCGTTTGTTTTTCGGTGGACATTGCATAGGATCAAAGGTGCAATAATATAGTTGTACTGGTTTCAAGTTGTTGGATGAAATCCAAGACCAGAAACTATAAAGTAGGGGGAAGAGTTCATTCACATGAGTAATCTTATCATCCCAATTATTCCTACAGTAGATTATATGTGAAGGAACTGCACTGAGTTTGATGGTTTAGATTATGTATGGTCAATTGTGTCGGTTTCCTTTTCACTTTCAAAGTTTTGATTGAATGGTGTTATTATGGAATAATTTCAAGCTTTTACCCCTATCCATTTTTGGAATCGAGCTAGAGTATGGACTTAAGTAAGACGGATTTCTCTCATTGTTTGTTTCTTCATCCACAATACTTAAACTCGTGATTTCGTAAACAAAAAAAAGGTTTTTTTGTCTCTCAGACATGGTAAGATGTTGGTGATTTGTACCTATCCTTTTGGTGCCCATTTCCTCATCCACATTCAGTGATTGCTTTTACCTATCCTTTTGGTGCCCATTTCTTCATCCACATTCAGTGATTGCTTTTGGCTGAATGCAGTGAAGGGGATATAGTCAGTGGAGTGAAAAAAGAGTTAAAGGGTAGTGCCCTCTTTCATCTTGCACATATCCTTTTATGTCATCCTGCAACACCTTCCCATTACAAGGTCCCCATTCTCAGCCCCGCTCTTCTCTCTCCAGGGACCTTTAGTGTGCTGGTGTCCCTTGCTGTGATGACCGTTAATGCACGGTTCAAACCACTCCGTTTTGCACGGACTCTATTGCCTTCATTGGGTATCTGATTCTGCTCATCCTCTCACGTTGCTTGATCTGGGTTGGTTTTGGGTTCTTCTTAAAGAATTTAAAGTACCCATTTGCTAAATTTTGTGATTAATCAGATCTGAGTGGTTTCATCTGAATATAAGCATCTTGTTTTGGTTCATTCTGGTATTGTTTCTCCTTTTTGCTCACTTTAGTTGTTGCTCAGTTCATGTGTCGTGTCTGCAGTACCTCACTTTTTGGTTGTGGATTTATGGCAGATTTGTAGTTGTACCAGAGAGGCTTAAAAAGATCTGACTTTTGAGATTTTGGTGCTGGTGAGATTGTACATGAGAGCCTCATCGGTCTCTATATTATCATATTGTATTAGAAGATTCATCAATGTCTTCTAGTTTGGGTTGTGTGGATGGATGCCTGTGAAGAAGAGGAAGAATTGGGAAGGAGTATATCAGTGGGTACTCCTAGGAGAACATTGGTTCAATCCGATAAGAATGATGGAGGAATTGCCTCTAGGTGTAGGACAGGAGTGGTCAGTTCAAGGAACAAGTCGCCGAGCACCCCGGTGGCGGCTGCTGTCTCAAGGCGGAGCCAATCACCAAAGGTTGCAAGGACGGTTAATCCGTTGCCCCAATTGGCTCCAAAGAGAGCTTTGTCTGCTGAGAGGAAGCGACCCTCGACACCGCCTTCACCTATTGGACCCTCTACGCCGGTTCGGGATACAAATGTAGAGTTATCATCAAGAAAGGTAGCAGGGAGTAGGCTTCCGGAGGGTCTATGGCCTTCCACTATGCGCAGTCTCAGTGTTTCGTTTCAGTTCGATACGATCTCGATTCCAGTCAGCAAGAAAGAAAAGCCGGCTAGTCATACACTCTCTGATCGTGCTTTGAAATCTTCCTCAAACGTGGCATATAGGCAGGGTGAAACAACCTCAGTTGTGAGGAAACCGATACCTGAGAGAAAGCGAAGTCCTATGAAGGGGAAAGGATCTTCTAATCTGTCAGAGAACTCTAGACCTGATGCTTTGCAGTCCCGGCTGATCGATCAGCATAGATGGCCGAGTAGAGCTAGTGGGAAAGTAGTTTCTAATTTGTTGTCCAGGGGTTTGGATCCTGGTAATAAGTCTAGTAAAAGCTCGAATAGTTCGTTTTCCACTACAGGGAAATCTTCTTTAAGGAGACTGTCTGATGAAGGGATTCCGAGACCTTCAGTTAAATCGACAAGTGATGCAGAAAGCCTGTCTTTGATGGAGGAAATCAGGGAAATGGAACTGGATATGAAGTCAATAGATGATATGTTGGTTGGGATATCGGAAATCCGTAGGCTCAGTACTAGCTCTTCGAACTCGTCGGAGAAAGCAGCTCCAGTAACTCCTAAGATCACAACTCGGTCGTTGCCAGGAACTCGTTTGCCATCGCCAAGTAGGACCTCCACCTCTAGAGGTATGGCTAGTCTATCAAGGACGCGGCCTTCTACTCCGACAGCTTCTAGGGGGACAAGTCTGTCAAGGATACAGCCATCGAGTCCAACCCGGAAACTGAGCAGTACTTCTGTTCTTAGTTTCATAGTTGATATTAAAAAAGGGAAAAAAGGTGCCAACCAATTGGATGATGCTCATCAGCTGCGGTTATTTTACAACAGATATCTGCAGTGGCGCTTTGCTAATGCGTATGCAGATGATGCTCTATCTCTTCAGAAAATAACCGTGGAGGTAGGAAATATGCACTCCTTTTGTGTCATGTTTGATCGTGTTGCTGTTCACTATTATCCTTGGTCAGCATTTGCCGTGCTGAATTGATTTTAAGTTCTGTCTAATGGGTTGTCTTCTCTGTTATAATTGATGTACTTCATTATTTTATCGAACTTAAATCATCTAATGACACATGTCTAATCTATATTTTTCATTAAATGCTTGTGTTCTTGGATTTTATCAGCTGATATAGTTTTCACTGTTCTTTTTCCGTGATTGCAGCAAACACTTTATAATGTATGGAGAACAACTTTATCACTGCGGGAGTCATTGATCACGAAGCAGATTGAGCTTCAGCGGCTGCAGCTGGAGTTGAAGCTTAACTTAGTTTTGAGTGAACAAGTGAGCTCCTTGAATACTCCCATCGTCTTATTTTATGTTTTAAGTTGAGTTACCAGTCCTCTGACAAGTTTTTGTTTGTTGATGAACGATTGATTGTTGTTATCACTCCTTGAATCAACTGTGTGTGGCTGCTGAAAATTTTCTACTCGAGAACTACGAGTAATAACCTAAATTGAAATGCATACGGATAGTTCTTGAGTATATTTGACCTTGCTAGATGATAACGAGTCTTGACTTCCTGTAGTTCATAGCAACATGACCACTAAATGAGCTAGTTTACGTAGCGTGACGAGTTAATTGTTCGGGACCCTTTGTGGTATGGATAATGTGGTATGACTTATTGATCGACTTGAATAATTTCAGTTGGCGTACCTCGAGGATTGGGCATTGCTTGAACGAGGTCATTTTACTTCCCTGGCTGGAGTGGTTAAAGATCTCGAGGCAAGCACACTCAGGGTTCCAGTCACGGGAGGTGCCAAGGTATTGATCTTTGAAGTTCACTATTCGTCTATTTAAAGCAACCTTTCTTTCTTCCCAAGCATTTCCTCTGAGATGGCGGACTCATTTCTTTGCTTCCGCAGACAGACACAGAATCTTTGAAAGCTGCAATCAGCTCAGCACTTGATGTGATGCAGGCGATGGGATCTTCTGTCTCCTCTGTGCTTCCCAAGGTAAGGTTCATGCCCATTTTCATTCCGTTCCTTCCTCCTTTGCATCCTATTATTTGGGTCTGGGAAGCCGAAGTGTGACTATGTGTCTATTGTTTGAAATGGTTTACTGTTTTGGTTTAGGTGGAAGACACTCACTATCTGGTTTCAGAGCTTGCTGAGCGAGCATCATATGAGAAGATCATGCTT
>LIEC01006187.1:0-54256 GCA_001925005.1 Drosera capensis
TGGGACGGAGAGAGTATTAGATTGTATTCAAAGATAAAATTGTAAAAAATCTAGCATAAAACTCGGCTTATGAAATAAAGTAAAGTAGTCGCAGGTGTGCAAAAATATTTAAGAATCAATAAAATCTTATATTTGTAGATAAGATTATGTATAATTCTATAATCATTTTTTTCTACTAAGAATTTTACCATGTGCAATCATGATGATTAAATTTTTACATACACCAGATTTAATAAAATTATGTTACGGTAGTTGATGAGATAAAACAATGACCAACCAAAAGCTAACGTCTCCCAGACACATAATCTTAGATTTAACAGAGCTGAAGCCGCTGAACATAAAGCCGTATGAGCGGCGCATACATTTCCCCATCCCCAACCTTCAACTTTTATTCCTCCACGAAGATGCACACAAGCAATTGGCAGGCTAAGTTTGAGCCAACCTAGTCTAAAATTATGAACGGCCATATAGTTTGATAAGAATACTAAATGATCATTACACCAGATTTAATAAAATAATGTTACCGTAATTGATGAGATAAGGAATCACGATGTTTTAATTTTGATTGATTGAGATATATGTTATATTAGATTTTATTTAATTGATTTTTTTCACTGATATTTTTTGAAAATTACAATAATATGGTGGCAAAAATCAATAAAATCTTATCTTGGTAGACAAGATTATGTATGATTTTATAATCATTTTTTTAATTGAGAATTTATCATGTAGAATTATGGTGATTAAGTTTTGATATATATTAGATTTAATAAAAATTGGGTTACGGTGGTTGATGAGAGGATGAATTGGGATGTTTTAATTTTGATTGATTGAGATATATGTTAGATTATATTTAATTGATTTTAATTTTTTTATTGATATTTTTTTAAAATGAAAATAATATCCTATCATATCATTTATCATTTGCCACGTTTAAAAATAACTGGGTAATACGATATATACTATAATACTTACTTATGTGCTGCACAGAAGAATAAGTATAATAGAGTTAAAATAATGTTTATATTAAAGGTATATAGATTATTGTATATTGAACATAATAGCTTGTTTCTTATTTATTTTTTCAAGTATTATGATGTAAATATGTTTTTATATTAGTTTTTAATCTCGATTATTATATACAATTGAAAGATAGAGATAGAAAAATTTAGGGTAAAACTCGACTTATAAAATAAAATAAAAAACTCGTCCGTGTGTTTTAATGTATTGGATTAAAAAAATAATTATCCTGTTTTGAAAAAAGTTCAGATTATATCATAGGTAATATTATTTATAATTACTTAATGATGATTTCATATAGAAGCATAAAGTTTTAAGAATTTTTTATAATTATTTGTGAAATATTTCGTATATATGATTTTTATTTTTCTCATTTGATCCAAATATTATATATTAAATTTGAGATATTAAAATTTATATTGAAACGAGACTCTAAAACACGCATGCTTGCGTCGGTCCGGATTGGATCGCGCATGTGGTTCATTAAAATATTAGTTTTATACTAAAGTCGTATTAATATTTTTGAACCATTGGCTGGGTGAAATCTATCCGATGGGTTGATGTGCGATGTCAGCGACGGTTGGATATGTAGTCCAATCTCTTTACGACACGTGTCGTCGATGTCCCCCTTTCGAATTGCCTATATGAGAGAGTGTATTTCCACACACATGTGAACCATTTCCTCTTTCCCTTCTTTATAAACAGAATTGCATCAACGAACGTAAGAGTCTCGTGACGTCCAATACAGTCTTTCGAAAGAGTTCGAAGCACTGATCGATAGATGTTTCCTCTGGTTGTAGTGCTGCGTCCAAAGAGACGAAATTGTTGTAACTTGGAAAACGGTCCTCACGTATCCGTTAGCATCCGTGCGGGGCGATAACATCTTAAGGACATAGGGTGAAACGTTTGTTTCGACTTTCAAGTTTGCGTTATCCGATTTGGTTTGCGTGTTATTCGTATTTCTTGTCCTGTTTTCATTTTATTCATGTTTCTGTACTAACCTACAAACAATAGAAAAATGACGAATGAAAGATTTAGGAAATTTACCCCAAAACACAAAAAATAGATTTTATTTTCCAAATTATACTCAAAAAAATTAATTTTAAAAAATGCGATTTCTAAAACTGAGCGTCTATGCAATTTCTATAGTTTACATGAAAGAGAAAGCCAGGTTAGTGAAACAAAGTGTTTGACCTATTCCACATTTTTGAGTTATATGTATTTGGAATTATTTTTTTTGCATGTATGTTTTTATGATATTTTCTAAATTTCTGTAGTTTTAAATAATTTACTGAAAGATCTAATTAACATATGTTTTCATTTATTGATACTAACTCATTTCATTAGACCATTTACAATATTGCTTTAGCTTTTGTAAAAATTAATAAATAGAAGTATTCTCCATGTCCTACAAAAATGTATATAATATTTTAAATAAAATATCATTATTAAATACGGATTTTGACTAGTTTCGTTTTTATAATTGATAATGCTTGATTGTCCGGCAATTGTCGTTATATGCTAGTACATAAGTTATATTGCAATTAATTTCATGATAAATTTATGCAAAATAATATTTGATTGTTTTATAATATTGATCAAAATTTGACTTCTTATATCCCAAATCAAACCGTTATACTACCTTCGACTTATAATTATTGTAATATTTTTTTTGTATTATTCAACACGTAATACATTTAAACGATATCATTTAAATTTTCTAATAATTCATAATTTTAAAATCATTTAAACGTTTACTATCATGAATGTTTTAACATATTTTTTTTAAAAATTATATTTAATCATTTTATAACAACAATCAAAATTTCGAACAAAAGAAATAATATGGACGGAGAATAAAGCAGCTGAAGTTCAAGCAGTCTTCTGTTTTATTTGGATGTGATTAGTTCACGCAACTTGGTCCATGTCGTTTAAAGAAAATGGCCAAGTAATTAATGCATAGAATGGTAGTACATCTTTGCACATCACAGAGTGGTACATCTTCCCTTCAATTTTTTGTCACTTGTTCTAAAACTCTCTCTCCTTATAAACTTGTTTCTTTGGGTGTCAAAACAAGAAAGAAGAAAAAAAAAAGGGACAATGATTGCTTCTCTCTTGTGTCCACACGATACTGTTACCTTACGGGAAGTATCATGTATATCTTCGGATATGCATCAAATGATATGTGTGATGATTAATTGATTAAAAAATAATATAATTAAAAAAAATCAATAATAAATTAATTTTATTAATTAGAATATTATAATTACGAAAGAATATACATCTTAGGATGTATTAGGAAATGGTTTCAAACCGATCTTCCCATCAGTCACAACCTATATTCATTGAAATTTCATTTAAAACCCAAAACGTCCTCTATCAAAGTACATATTGGGCATGTTTGGTTAAAGTTTCATTCAGATCCCAAACCAACAAAACCCTCCCATCAATGACCACATTTGGGTATTTGGTGTTGTCAAATATCAATGGGTCCTTTTGTTTAGGTACTCAGTCACACTTATTGCGTGCGGCCGTCCAATTCTTGCTACTAAAAATAAGTGTTTTGTTTCCCGGGAACCATATAGTTAAACAGGACCATTACTTCACAATCGTAACATCTTGGAAACCAGACGCTAGTCATTGGTGAGATTGATTGTAACGGAATTTAGATAAAACACATTGTACTGATCCTCAAGCGATTAGAAGGCGTACAAGTTTTATTTCCTTCATCCTAGTCTTGATCTCATCAATCAATATATCAATATCAATATCAATATATTATATTAATTTAAAGTACAAGTTTGTACTTGTAATTTAACTCTGGGTGAATTCCATGCGCACTACTTGAGAATCTCAACCTTTGTGTATATTGAAAACTTTTTTTTGGATCATCTTGCAACACACAGGGGAATGATCATACACCACTCTTGGGGTTTATATCGCTGATATTACAAACAAAACAACAATCTAATACAAAGATCATCATCAGCCGTTCATAACACCAACAAGAAAATAACACTAACAAGTGAAACCCTCAAGGGCCGAAGAGAAATTACTTCGACAATATACCAACATCAAAAGGTTGAGAGGTTGAGAGTATGTGTGAATATATTTATCCACATCGATCGTAGAGATAAAAAAAGAATAGAATATATATATGAACAACTCATCAACTTAAATTTTTGGATTAACAGTTGTATCCAATTTACATATGTATTCTCCTCGGAGATATGGTTGTTTCCTCCGTCAACCGTAACACAAAACTCCCAAAGCAGCAAAGAGAGATTGCTTCCAACCACTCATATAATCATCAAATAAACTCCATGTTATCCTCTGCTTTTCCTAAAAATCACAAACCACAAACAGGTTCCATTTGCACCTGAAACAACCAATTTTAGCACCCTTGGTGGATACGGGAAAGCGACTTGAGTAAAGCACGTTGGGAACGACCGAGGAAGTGAATCCGCATATTTTAGAGTAGCATGAACTACAGGCGAGACTATCAGAGATTGAACACCCCTTTCATGCCCAACCACCGCATAGAAACAAACATCCGAACCCTTTTCAACCTTCGTAGTTTGAAATACATTTCTCGATGAGATCACCAGCCTTGATCAGTTCCAAAACACGGTTCATAATAGCTACATTTCTACTAGCACCACAGTCCATGGCTGTGACACGCACTGGCTATCTTCCCAAAACTCTTGCCAGCTAAAATTGGATCCTCGGCGCCAGTCGATGCGTCAGCCTGGCTTTTGATTCAAATAAGCAAGATTGAAGAATGGCGAATATGGTAAACCAACAATATTATGGTCCTCCAAGTTATCCTTATCAAGAATCAGAAGGTATGCCCAAATAAACCGACACAAATATCATTCTATCAGTATACAGTTATCTAAGAAAGGGTTACTTCTTTCCTCATAGTTACTACAAGAAAAAATTGATTCACATAGTATCAAATCACCCTCTAGTATCTGCAAAAAGAAAAATAACGTATAGGTCTCAGATCCCATTGATTTCAAATAAAACTGAAGCTTCCATGGAAAATTCGTGGTTAATTGTTTAGAATGCCAATACAAAAATTCATTCGTAACAAGAGCTTATACAGACTTGGATGAAGAGAAGAATTTGTCTCCTGAAGCCTCCTGTAACAAATAGGGATTCTGGAATAGTCAAATGCGTAGGTAAGCATCAGAAAGATGACAAAGTCTCAATACATAAAACTCGTAAGATGAAGGATGAAACGATCAAATGAATTATGAGCCAAGAACTAACCTCGGCAGAAGTTATAAGAAGAGCATCAATCATCCTTAAAAACTAGCCTAGAGCTGATTTCTACTCAGATGTCCCCATGGAAAGAAACTTACCCCGTGATCCAGGATCAAAGAAGACAACAAGTCCACAACTCAACGCATACTTCAGTGCCAAGAAATTCAGAGCATGAGAGAGCTCATCAAAGCCATAACCATCGACAAACAAAAGCTTTATACGTTGGACAGCTGCTTTGACAACCATTCTGGTGAGGAAACATTCATCTCCAACTAAATGCAGGCTCCTGCTAAAATCAGCCCAACTGGTGAGGAAACAAGAACACAACTAAGCAGAGATCAATAATATAGTAAAAAATGTTTTAGGAGGGAGGGAGCAAATAAAAGAAGAAACTTTGGCAAATCAGCCTCAGTTTACGTTTACTGCCTGTTTATGTTCACTGGAAGAAAATATCTTGATAATATAATACTCCTTTACGATCTTTGAATGAGTGAATGACAATCAAATTATTGCGTACCTGAAAAACGATGTCTGTGCTGAGGGTCAGCCAAAACCCATTAAATAGTGTCGCTACTCAAACAGCAACGCTATCAAGAAGACCAATACCCTCATCATGCAGCACATCCAAGAGACAATTAGAATATATATCTCACCACAGACACCACCAATTGCTGCAAATTCAAAGGCCCAGTCTCACTAGTCGCTGCTTCAATAGCAGTATCGCAGTTCCTACCAGCTTCTCAAGATCTCTACAAAGAAAAGGGCGGTCAATCAAAATGCACCAGCAGATTCCTTAAATAACCAACAGGCTATGACACCCAAGCTTACTTATTCATCAAAAGAACAAACACACGAACTAAACAAACATCCTGCTGATAGAATAATGTAACACGAACTCACACTATCCATTTTCCAGGAACAAGTCCTTCAAGTATGCTTTCTCGTCGTCTCTACCAACACTAATCCATGTTCTTGTCCTAGTCGTTGTACCTTTCCTAAGGTGTTGAACTCAAAACTTTTTCTAATATCTTCAAGCAGAAGCGAAGAATGGATATGGACACGATGAGAACAAGCATCACTGATCAGACTTTGTTGGTCTGAGCATAGGGTCAATATCAAGCCACCCATCATGGCTGAACTGAATTAAGACCTATGAAGTTCATATTTCTTCACCAAGATGAAGTAGCTATTTTTGCCATTGATCAACACCTTCAAGTTAATTTATTTTCATAACAAACAATCTATGATAATTCACGGATGAAAATGGAATCACGAAGTTCCAACATGTCCCGAGAACCCCGACATTTAACACCGAGATCCAAGAACAACATCTAAAGATAACATCAGTGGCAAATCTAAACATGCATAGTCACATACCATTTGAGCTCCAAGTCACAAATTCCCCGAACATCAACGAAGCATCTGATCGTCGCACAGAACCAGCTTCCCCGCCTTCTCACACAATCCTTGTTCTCCAACACCATGAACAACCTTCCCATAGCTATACCTCAACGGCATCCTCCCAAGGATCCTATGGAACTCCGTTATACATTCCCCTCTCGTCTTCCTATGCTCCCCTCTTCCCCTCCTCACACCACTCAATCCCTCCCCCTGTACCGCCTCCAGAGCCTCCCCTTCGTTCCTCGGATCACCCCAATCCCTCACGTTCTCCGCCGCCGCCATCACCGGCCCCACATTCCCCTTATCCGCCACCACGAAATTCATCAGTATATCCTCGCAATTTGTCAACCTATCCACCACATCCCTCATCCGCCTCATCGTCTCCCCTCCTCCGCAACTATACTCATACAAATACTCCGTCTTCAGTACCATGAACTTCGTCAACACGATGGAGTACTTATCATGATGGACGGTGTAGATCCAGCTCTTGATCCCTAAATCCAGATCGTGCGACCTAACAAACAGGCCGATCAATTTTTCCTCATTACTACCCCAAACCCTAAGCGCAAATTCAAACGATGCCAAATCAACCTCGATATCATCGTCACAGATCAGCACGCCTCGAGTCGTGATTCCTCGTCTGGGAAGGAACCGATTGTTGAGCGATCTCGATGGATGGCTGATCACCTGGATCGCGGCGCCGCTGGCGGAGTAGAGGAGGGAGAGGTTGTGAGAGAGGCGTGAGAGTGTGAGGGGAGATGTGGAGGGGTTGGACCAGAGGATTAGGACGGAGGATACGAGGGACGAGGCGGCGTAGGCAGCGGCGACGGAGTGGAGGAGCGGGATCCGTGATTCACCGTAGCCGTTGATCAGGACCGTGATCTGGTCGGATCGGAGCGTGTGGAGGGCCGGGAGGGAGGACCGGTCGCAGGCGGCGGGGTCAGAGTCGAGGGATCGAACTGCGACTGCACCATTATTTTTTGTGATCAGCAGCGACGTGATCATTATCCAGATGCAATGATAGTACATGATCGAATTGCATGAGTTAGCTTCCACGGAAGTTGATGCTTTTTGAGAAAAAGGTATATGAAAGCTGAAAGATGAAACGTGAATGTGGGGGAAGAAGCTGCAAGGTGGTGGCAGAAGTGTGATTTTATGGAATTCTGGGGGCTAAATATGAAAAGCGTTTGTCAAGTTTTGTTTTGGCCTCAAGATTGTTGTGTTTGTTATCTTCCTGGAGTTGGATAGTAGTGTCATACAGAGTTACTATGGCTTTGTTTATGCTGCCAGTAACTGCGAGGATGGATTGGTCTCAGCTGTTGCCGATTCGTTCAATGGGTCTGAAGAGGGTTGGGTTCGGACCTGCGTTTTGCTCGTCTTCGCAGGCTGCTCAGCCGGCTCTTGAGCAAGTGAGGGTTTCTTTGAATGCCTCTTCGTGTACTTGTCTCTGCTAGGATTTATTACCTGGTGATCTAAACTCTGCTTGTGTGTTAGAAACTCTGCCCATCACTTGTCGTTTCATTTTTCGACGATCAAAGCGATGACTTTGACAAAACTTGGGAGTCAGTTTCATACCCATTGTGTCATTTTCCTTGGCAAATTGATGAAATTGGGAAGAGGGCAAGGGGATTTTGGAAGGAATTTATAGTGAAGCATCGGTTGCAATGGGGAAAAGGGTGTGAGTGTGACCATGTTAACCTGCAGTACTTATCATTTTGGTAGGGGAAACCGTAATAGTTCTTGCGGCCCAAATATGTTGTATGTCTCACTTCTAACTTGGCTCCTTTATAACAGAATGAAGGAGGAATAATGTGCGAACCTTGCAGAGGTATGGGATGGCTGCTTTGTGATTTCTGCAATGGACAAAAAACTAATGTGAAGTCCAAAACCAGCCGGATCTATCGCCGTTGTCCAACTTGTAAAGCTGTAAGTAGTTCTTTTAATATAATCATCGTGTTACTGTGATGCTCATGCCGCACTTGGTCAGATTGGCAGCCCTCAATACTGGTAACCAATTCATAGGGAACCCACCCTCACAGCAGTGTACTGGTTCCTGGGTTCCTCAATGTGTTATGTGAAATTCGATGAATCAGATTAAACACAATAAGCCTGGAGAATAAGAGAGAAACTTAGCTGCATAAATAAAACCAAGAAGTTCTAAAATCAAATCACATGTATAAGCACCAAGAAACATAGCAGATGCAGTATAGGAATCTTTCTACAGATCACTACTAGCTTTAGTTTTGGTATTGTTTGAGCGTGTACTATACTAATTTAATGCTCTTCATACCAATTTTAGCAAATGCATCTCTTGCTGCAGTGACTCTTATTCTAGTGGCTCACTGTATGAATCTTCCATGCAGATTGGATGTACCTTATGTACAAATTGTAAAGTTTTCAAATGTGTTACATTTCCGGAATATGGTGATGGCGAGGATCTTTCATTTTAAGTTTTCAAGCACAAACTGGCTTATGCTGTAGCCGACAAAACAGATTCGGTGGTTATCAGTGGCAATACGAGGCAGTCATGAAATCTGGTTTAGTTCTCTTATCAGGCTCAGCACTGAGATCTTTCTGTATGTATTCTTTTGCTATTTCAAATAGCTTGCATAGACCGAGTTCAACTGGAATACATCTTTGAATCTTTGGAAAAGCATACAGCAAATGGTCCTTAGCCACTAAGAGTCTCCAACTAAATTTCAGTCTTTTTTCGAGTTGTATACATACATAAACATTGAAGTATTGACGCATATCCATTCAAATAGCCGTACATATATGCCATGGTTGGCTGCTTACGCTTGCGCTCATATGTACTTGCACAGAGAGGTGGCCGTACATTTACAACTTATTTGACGTTTGAGTTCCTAATTCCAATGCAACTGGTCTCAACTTGAAATTCCAAAAGACAATGGTGTTTACATTTTAATCAAGTGTCTGATTTGACTGTACTGGATTTGTGGTCTTGGACCAAGCAGCGATACTGCAGTTTGTGTACCCTTGAATGTCGCAGAACATATACACTTAGTAAATTGTGAATAAGTTGTTCGTGTCAACCATGTTCCTGATGTTATGATAATTGTTGTATCCGCTACGATCCCATCAAGATCATGTATATGACTGTGGCATGTAGCACGGCAGTGGTGGTTCGCAGTGATTCAAAGGTAAAATCGCTGTAATTTTTCAGGTCAAAATGACCTTTCTTATTTATGTCTTTTACTTCGGTTTTTGTTTCAGATTCCAAATAGTTTCCTTGGCGATAGATACAAGCCCTCTTGATGTTACCTTCGTTGTTCTCTCATAGCAACTGATCATTAGTCATGAGACTCATGATTCTATTGTTGCGGACTTTTTCTGATAATTGTGACTCTAGTGTGATTTTATACTTGCAGGAGATCTGCTGCTGAGTTCCATAAATATGTTAGAATGCATGCCAATCTTTCCATGGTAGATGCGCTCACACACAATGGTCGGTTTGACTTATTTTTGCCTGGCGAGAGGGAGTATGCATAAATAAGCGATGTCACTATTAGAAGCTGCAAACAGTTCTACCTGCTGTAGTTGATTACTTAGGTTACAAACGACAATAGAAACTACCCAGTTATTCTTGTCATGGACAAAGTTCAGGGAAGACGAGATGTACACAGGTTTACTTTAGTGGCAGACATCCAAGAGGTTATTCATAGAATGTTTGCTACGATTGGAATCGATTTCGAAGCTACAATTCCAAATCGATTTGGAAACTGCAAGATGCCTCGGTCGAACCTGGTACTTCGGATCAACAATCGAGAACCGAAATAAGGTATGCATTAATCCATTTGATTAATCACTTCGATCAAGCGATACTTTCAATGAGAAGAGATATCATCGTGAATTCTGTGGTGAAAATTCGATGATTCCATAAACCGATTCGATCGAGTGATTTGGTCAATGAAGTCGAGATGAGATTTGATGATGATCGTGATTTGATTCGCTTAAGAGATTTGATCGATGAATTTGAGATGAGATGTGATCATGATGTTGGTATTTGTGGTGAAAATTCATCGCTCGAATGACTTGATCAATGAACCTTGATCTTGGTTCTTGTGGCATAAATTGGAGGTTGAAACAAGCTGAGGAGATTAGTAGGGTTAGGATTAGGAAAAAGGGTGAGGGGTAAATTGATCAAAAAATGATTTAAGTAAATAATGGTTTTCGATCAAGCAATGCATGTGATTGGCACATGGTACAAACGACCGTCAAATTGGATAGATAAACTAATGGTGAGGTATGTCTATAGATAAACTAATTCTTATAGATTGAAGAGTCATTTGTCTATTTAAAAAATTCCGAGATTCAAGTGTAAATTCGAAAAAAAATTAAATAGGTTTTATGTATTTTTTTGCATAAAACAACAAAAAATTTGACTTATCAGAAAATGCATAAAACAAGAGAAAAAAGAACATTTTATCTAAACTTAATTATCTGAACTTTGAAAATAATCATATAACCCCTTGTGATTTGAATAATTTGATAAATTTGGCATATTAATCCTTAAAAAAGTTTCATTTTTTGGTAGAGAATCTCTCAAAAAGAACAATCAAAAGAGGTTATGTGCTATCTTGAAAATTAAGGGGCTTATGTGTACAAGGATGAAAAGTTCAAGGGATTAGATACACTTTTTTCTAAAAACATGATTATAAAATTTATATCCACACTTTGACGCTTAAAACAACTTCTGAAAACTCGTAGTGCTTATAAGATTGGTATCAATACCAAAATCAGAATGCATAAAATGGTCGAAAATCTTTTAGATTCTGATGCTTTTAAAATACTTTATAATTAGATTGTCATACCAATACATTTGAATCACATACTTAGATTACACGAAGATTATTGTAGGTCCAAATGCTCCACACGATTGATATGTTGTTTAACACTTGACGTGGATCAAAGTTCCTCAAAGTTTCTCCGTATGATATACACTTGGTATGGATGTACATGTTCATTAATCCGCAACATTCACACCAAATACATCAAGATCCCGTGTAAATATCAAAATAAGTATCAATTATTATAATAAATCCTACTAATACTTAATAACCTTTTCACCTAAAAAAATATCAAAATAATCATTATTTAGTAGAATATATCTATTATCTTCTCTCACATTGTTACAATAAATCTCACTCATTTAAAAAATATTTTTGTTTTCACAAAATTTCACACACCTTTAATATATATATATAATTATGTGTTGAATTAAAATATTATGTATAATATGAAATAAAGAAAATATTTATTTTCTATCTTTAAATAACCCCTATTACCCACATGAGCCGGAGGGAGTTCTGTTCACTGCATATAACCGTGTAAGCACCTCACCTTTACTGTGTGAGTCGTGATAATTGCCCAGAATCTCTCGAAACAAATCACCAATTGACAAACGCCAATCGAATCAAAATTCGTTTTCTTTTTCCATTGGGGGTAACAGCTGCTGTATAGCAACGCCTCTTTTCTTCAACAACCTCTCAAAAACTCCAAATACTCCTTCAGTCTCTTCTTCTTCCCCTTCTTTTCCAAATTCTTCATCAACCAATTCGGCAATCCTCTCATCAAATCTCTACCTGAATGCATAATCTCACAGCATCATCACCAACTCTTACAATCCCCACCAATGCATCACCATCATATCCATCATCATCATCGGTTCCCTTCCCAATCCGTGTTCAATTCACAAATTCCTTCAAAACCCATAATTCTTTATCCCTCAATCGGAATGGGTACCGATTATTTTCCATGATTTGTCGTTCTAAGCCCACCGACTCAAGAAACGGGTTTTCGAGGAAACTTGGAGTTGAAGATGGAGGAGTTGAGGTTGATACTGGGTATGGAGTTGGTGACGGTGGTGAAGTTGGAGGTGGATTTGGAATCGGAGATAGATATATTGATAGAGATATTGACATCGCCACACTTGGTAATCTCTGTGTCGATATCGTACTGAATGTGCCAAAGCTTCTGCCGCCGGAGATCAATCAGAGGAAGGATTATATGGATCGGCTTTCGGCTTCTCCGCCTGACAAAGTTGGTATTTTTTCGGTTATTGTGTTTCTTTAGGACTTTATTTGTTTGTGGTTTCTTTTTGGTTTGATGAATATATGTTGGATAACAAATTTCTTGCATTGCTGGATTTGTATGCGAAGAGGTTTTGTTTTTGTGCCTGATTGTATCGGATGTTTTGCTGTTGTGTGTTGGTTTCGTTCATGGGGAACCAGGTGTCTTAGTTTGTTAATCAAGAACATTGTCCTTGCGGTTTCTTGGCTTTGGTATATTATTTGTGGTTTCGCTAGTTGAGCTTAGGTTCTGTATTGATTTTGCTCTTCGCCAATTTCTAAAGAATGAACTTGAGCTATTGATCATACTCTACTGTCAATTAGGTCGTGGTCATATGCGCAACACAAATAAATTTATGAAGTAACATCTATATATATATATTCCTCCAGTGGATCCTAGTAGAGGGGATCTGCCGCTGAGTGGCTATTATTGTGAGTCTTGCTTCATTCATTTGAGGGAGATCAGTCATCCGGTGTTTGTTCATTTAGGCTTACTAAAATTTCAACTCTAAAATCATATTCATGTTGCTCTTCATCTATCGATTGTGAGATGGAGTTGAGCCTGTATGCCTGGTTGGGTTTGTGTTGCGCTTGGCCTTAGCCTACAAGTTCATATGTTGTGTCAGTCAACTTTGCTAACCAATTTTATATTAGATGTAATATTGATATTATCTTTGGATGTTCTTGGTTTTAAGTTGTGACGTACTGGTACTTTATGATCTCCATCTCCATTGATAAATAAAGTAGATACATTCGCTATGAAATAAAATAATAGGAGTTACTGAACGGAACAAATAGGTACTTCACACTGGGAAAACTGTTATTCTTGTTTTTAATAAAGGTAAAAGCAATGAGAGGTTTATAGGTCTTGATTCAGTTTCGCTGTGACAGTCGAATTGATATTGAACCTTTGCTCAGACCCATGTAATTTGGTCATTGATATTTTTGTTTATTCTGTCCATAACCTTTGCGTATGCTTCTATTTTAAGATATTAAAAAACATGAGTTCAACATCTTAGAAAAGGTAGCACAAGAAAAAGGATTAGTATAAGTTTAAACAACGAGAAAGCTTACTTAAAGTACCTGTGCCTGTTTGTTTATTCTATCGACAGGATGGTTTTCTAGGTTTTTGGTTTGTTATTCGGTTTAATAAGTAAACCTGTGTTGTCTAGCTTATTTGGTCTGGAATGCTGGTGCACTTAAATTGATCTTGTTTTTCCATGTAGAGATATTGGGAAGCTGGTGGCAACTGCAATACTGCTATCACAGCAGCGAGACTGGGCCTTAATTGTGTTGCAATTGGTCATGTAGGTAGTGAGATTTATGGTAATTTTCTCTTGGATGTGCTGAATGATGAGGGTATTGGTGTTGTTGGGATGAGTGGGAATCTGGATGCGGTTGACAGTGCTGCTGCTGAGTATGAGACACTTCTTTGCTGGGTTTTGGTTGACCCTCAACATAGACATGACTTTTGCAGGTATATTTGAGTTTCACTAGCTAGTGTATTTTTATTTTCTCACTCACATTTTTTAATGGGGTCCAGAAACGACGTTGACTATGTAACTGGTCTCTAATTACTTGGTTTTGCCAGGCTTAAAATCCTGTTTATATGAATGAAAATGCCAGGCTGAAGCATTGACTGGTATCAGCAATCCAATATTAGCCGGGCAAGAGCTGTTGAGAAGGTCGGAGCGTGCCAAATGGATTGCTGTCAAAATGGGTACTAAGGGTTCAATACTGATCTCTTTGTCTGGTGTGTCTTATGCCCCGGCATTTAAGGTGAGGATCCTTCTGCCTCGTCGTTGTTACATTGACGTCTTTCTTTGTTTTATGTTCAAATATAAAGTATCTATGTCCCTCGCCTAATGCTTGAAAGTTATGCTTTTGTGTAAGATGGGTTTTCTTATTGTTACCATAGTAGGTACTAGGTATGAGTATGAAAACATGTCAGGAGTTCAAATTTTACTGTAGATCACCCGCTTTCTTTTTCTCAAGTCTCAATTAATATCTGAGCATTGGTAGGTCTGACATGAACAACTTGGTTCAGGGTGTGATCACTTTCATTGTAATCGTACGTCCTCTTTTGCAATGTCTTTGCACATAATGATTCACTCGTCTTGTTTGGAGGTCGTTACAATAAAAGAATGGTAATACCTTTTATGACTAGCTGTTAGTTTAACTTGCTGAAGTAGATCAGTTTTTTTGCTTCTGAGTATTACACATATTCCTAGCTCATATACTTAAGCAGGTTGAACTGAAAAGCTCAAGCAATATAAATTAGAAACTCATAGGAATGATGTAATGACAAACTATTGGCTCTTCTATCATTTTTAATGTCAAAGGTCCAACAAACTCATTTCTGTGGTATGTGATGTTAATTGTTATTTCTGGAAATGCCACAGGTTAGGGTTGTTGACACTGTAGGATGTGGAGATAGCTTCCTTGCGGCGATTGCATATGGTTTTGTGCAAAAAACTTCACACGTTAGTATTAGCTAATGCAGTTGGTGCGGCCACTGCCATGGGCTGTGGTGCTGGTAGGAATGTAGCAACCTTGAAACAAGTTGTGGAACTGATCAAGGCCGGTGATCTCATTGAGGACACCGAATTCGGGAAGGAGATTCTCGATCAATGCACAGATGTCCAGGAGATTACACTGCTCTCAAAAATGATGGTTAATGGAGGAGTTGATAGGGTAAACCGACTGTCTTTTGAAGATGTAGCCCCCGAGCTTCTGACTAGGCTCAAGTCTGTAGAAGTAAAAGAAGCACTGCCTTCTTGACAGCGGCTACGGTACTGGATTCTGATTGTATGTAGGAGATATGGGTTTTTTCTGTAGGTCAGTTGTAGGGTTATGATCAAGGAGATCCGGTTCAAGACACCGAGGTCAACTTGCTTACTTCTTTTCCCATTTTACCTGGGGTGATTGGTATACATCATAAACCATTGTGTTTGCCACCTTTTTGTTGAGCCCAAAAGTTTGAAGAAAATTTGGAGGAAACTATGATCACAGCACAAGTAGTTGAGTAGACTTCTTCATCATAGCCTCATAGGGATCACTTTCTGGAAATATCACAGCAGTGTGCAGGAGATTGGGTAAGGCTTGCCTGCGTTTAGCTTCTTTTTTGTCTGCCTGTGAAGGGTAACTGAATGCTAGTTGTAAGTAGATCTGAATAATGTGATATGAAGGAATTGTATTCTGATATGCTGCGATTTTGAATATATACCTGCTGCTGCATTACAATTTCTTGCAGCATCTTCCTTGCTTATTGATGCAGTTGACAGCACACTTATATGCCTCTATGGTCTCTTTCTCTTGGTGACTTGGTCGTGCATCTACATGTCGTCTTTCAGGGTCTGGTCTGTAAGCCGTAATCATTGACTCATATGGCAAAGAAGATCAAAGCAAAGAAACTCACGCAAAAAGAAAAGTGAAACCGATCTTACACTGTTCATCAGGGGCAGGAAATGAAAACCTTGACCGAATTGTCTTGTTAGACTCATTCACCGTCTCTTTCATGTTATAAATAGATCTTAGGGTGTTTGTAAGATCTCAGATCTAAGATTAGAAATAAAAACACAGAAAATTGAGACAATTTGTCTCTCAAAATATGAAGTCTCACCAACATGATCTTCACTGGTGTTTACCTTGAAATTTTTGCAAGAATCTATAATGGGTTCATCCACCCATCCCTTTCACCAGTCGATTAGTTGAATGGCCTCAAGAATCTGTAATACAGTATGAATGAAATTTTATCTTAGCACGACATTTTATTTGGGATAGTATGGGAAGGAAAAACATGAGAAGAGCTAGCAATACTTATCGACCAGGATATGTCCTACTCCATTGCATATAAACGACGAAGTCAGGTCATGTATGTGACAAAATTGATAAAGTTATCTATCATTCACAATCCACAAGACATATTTTAATAATTATTTGAGAAGTAAAAAAAATCTCGAGTTTATATCATTCAACAATAAAAAATAAAGTTTTAAACTTTTAACTAAAAAAGGAAAAAGGGTAGTAGTTTGTCAAAAGTACCCTTCAAGCACCACCAGTGGATTACCATATATATCCCCACCGAGAATTTCCCAACTTCAAAATCTCAATCGCTGCCGCGATCCCCCGTCGGCTATTTTTCCCTTCTTCCGGCCTCTTCCCTGCGAATTCCTCAATCTGCCCTTTTGCCCTTCTTCAAAATTCCCTCAAAAAGGTCAGTCGCTTTCTCTCTCTCACTTTTGCCCGCCAAATTCAAACTGCCCACTCTCCCCCTTTTCTTCCACCTCTAACCCTAACCTCTATTGTTCTTTGTTATAATTTCGTTAATCGCTTGCTGTTTTCGTGTTTTGAAGGTGCTTTTTTGATATGGGTTTTGGGGATAGCTTGAACCTTGTTGCAGTGTGATGTGAACCGGGTTAGGGTTCTGTGTGTCATTGTTGTTCTGTGAATTTTTGGATTTTTCGCTGGTGTTAATTGCGATTCTGTTGCTTTGGATTTTGAGAAAGGGGGGCATGGTTAGTGTTTCCATGTAACGGCCCGGCCCGTGAAGAGCCTGGGCTAGACCCTGCCCAGTTGACTTTGGTCAGGCCTTGATCCCAAGAATGAAAGCTCGACCCCATAAATAATCCGGGCTTGGCCCAACCCTTGGACCGGGCTGCCCGGCCATTATGATTGGGCTTTAAAGCCCTCCGCTAACGGTTTACAAAACCGTTATGTTTTTTCCATAACCGTTCACGTATCAAAAACCGACTACGGTTCTAACAGCATGTAAACTTACGGGAACCTATACATCTCATCATGACGGTGGAGGATGAATTCCCGCTTGTAGTACTAGCCGATTAAGATAGTATGTCATCTCATCATGACGGTGATCATCAACCTCCCATCTTGTAGTCACCTGGAAGGCGTCGAAATTCTTTTAAAGTGCTTCATAATTTCGCCCCACCCTTTCGTAATTGTTGGTTAAGAACTCCATGTGGTGGTCCATTTAGTGGAAATGAGGATAATGATCGCAAACATCATCTTCATCGTGTCCTTTTTCTTCATCTTCCACTTCTTCGGGTGCACTAGATGTTGCTTACGAAGCCTTTCACCTAGCTTAGATGCTTTTGAGATCATAATAACCTGGCCTTTTAGAATCCTTCACTTGCTTCTTCGTCACATTCCTCGGACGGATGGGTTCCCATATATCGGTTTTCCTATTCAAAGCACACTTCAGGATAATAAAATGAGTCGGAGACCCTAAACTTTGAAAGAATTTTCTACATTTTTCTCCTTACTCAAATCAAAACCATGATACTCAAGAATTTGGGAAATATAATTCCCAAATGCAAGAGCTTTTTCATGATCTTTAGTATACTTGTCCATTTGATAAAGAAGAAAGAAAGGAAGATTGATGAACCATTTTTTAACTAACGTATACATGAGAAAAATCTCATTGCGTGTTGGATCATCCATCCCCGGTTTTTCCCTTCTACCACTGACCTACTATAAGATGCAATATCCTCATTTCGGGATCTAATTCATTAGCATGAAAGGGATAGACATTTGTGATTTTACATTTCAACAAAGTCTCCCAAGCCTTCCTACCACTTAACCCCTCAACCATTTTCCAACAATTTTGTTTAGCATCCGCTATTCCTTCAAAATTGATCCCCCAAAACTTGACCAATAATCTTCGGATTGAGCATAATATTTTTACACTTTGACCAATAACCTATAATGGCAAATTCTCTTCAGGATAGCATAAAGCAATCGCACCATCTTTGGGTAGCATCTAGTTGTCCTATTGGTTATCAAATCTTTCCAACCTTCAGCTTCAAACAAATCACTAAACCTCGAAAAGTTATTTTGATCAATTGCTCATTGTACACACCCTCATAATGATCGGATAGAAACTCAAGAGTGGCATTAGATTGACTACCTCTCGTAGGGTCGATTTGCATAGGTCTCGGGATCTCGGCATTTATGGCATTCTTTTGACGAGAACCACTGTTATTTCCATCGATCTTGAACTTCTCCACACCCATATCTTTTGTCGGCCTTCATTTTCCTTTTCTCATCTCCTTGGCCGGTTGCTTCCTCTTGCTCATGTCAATGTTCGTCGCCCTAGAAGGATTGCGACGGGGTGCACCACGTCGAGGTTGTGGAGGAGATGACGTCACTGATAAATTGGATGCGTTGTAGTCATCATCCGATCCATTGTCATGACCCGGTTGAGCGCAACCTGGGATGTTGAGCATTGAAATTAACACGAACAAATGTTATTTTGACGAAATTAATATGTGAGAATTGAAAAATTGTATGTGAGAATTGAAAAATTGGTGTCGATGTGATAAGATTTGGGAGATTCCGACTCAATTGGGTGTAATTGGTTGTTTGGGTATGTTAGGGTTTGTGATTAAAAAGAGAAAAAAAACGTTAACGGTTTCAAAAATCATCACCGATTTTTGAAGAACAGGCCTTGGTTTTCAAGAATAGGCCATGGTTTCCAAAAGGACAGAAATCCATATCCCAAAACCGATGACGTTTTTCAAAACGGTGAACGGTTTTTAGGGTTAAGGATTGTTGTCCATCCAAAACCGTTGACGTATCCTAAATTTTCGTTCATACTTTTTTCAAAACCGTGAACAGTTATACGAAACCGTGAACGGTTATGATGACCTCAGACGGAGTTTATGGGATCCATATGAACCGTTGATGTTCGAACCAAAACTGTTGACAGGTTATGAAAACCGTTTACGGTTTTGATTGAAAAGCCTAACGGTCCTTTTTTTCAAAAACACCATGAGTGGGCCGGCCTTAGCCCTGCCCTCAAGCGCTTTGGATGAGGGCCTGGACCAAGGCCAGGCCATGATCCGAGAGGAAAAAGCCCTCTTAGGTCTGTCCCATAAAAACCCAGGGCCAGGTCAGCCCGACCCAATCTACAGTGATGGGCTAAAAAGCTCAGGGCCGGCATGGCCCAAGCCCGTGTGCTTGACATCAATAGATATTGCAAGCCTTTTGCTAGTATGTTTGACTCTGTGAGCATAAGTGATGTGTTTTCTTCTTAGTTGTGTGCTATCCATGTCTGTTGGTCATCATGTTTCGATTTCGATTCATGGAAGTTGTTGCTTTGTGGGAGAAAATTGCTCATTATTGATGGAAACTACGGAGCATTGCAACATTTGGCACTAGAAGAAATACCAGATTTAAAGAAGCTCCTGTTCAGTTTAGGGTCGTTCAAATAAGTTTGCACTTCTTTTCTGCTTGTCTCCGTGTATCACGTTGAGGTGCATCTAGGGCTTGTTTTCGAGGCTGCGATGCATTAAAGATAGGATTCGAAAAGGTCAATTTCTTGTTTCATGACATAGTGTATTTTTCTTTCCCGTGAATTCTTCCCCATTCGGTTGGATAAGTGGCCGAAAGGAACAAAATACTTTATGTTTCAGCACAACTTGGTGACACGGCAAAATAGCTCTACATTAGGCTGATAGATTGCGTATCTCTGTGCTTGGTTTCTACATCTGCGGAAGAAGGTAGTATAGGACATAAAGATAGAAGGATCATGGCCATCTAGCGAGAATAGTGTGGCTCTTTTTGTTCAACACTTGGACTTGTTTTCTGAATTTATTGTTGAACATAGGGAAGTTCTGTCTTCTGATGCATTGCTTGTCTTCTGCAGGTTGCCTGGGAGCACCTTTCCTAGTTATTTAGTGTGTGGTTGGATTGGGTGTCTGATCTTTCCTTCAGACTGAGTGACTCATGGCAACTCACGAGTTACGTCAGGAGGTGAAACATGATCCACCTCTTGGGCAAAAGCAACAATTTGGATTTTGGCATGATAACAATGTCGATATGGGGCCGAATCAGAAGTTAGAAATCAGGCAAACCCTTGATCACGGTATGGATTTGGGTCAGAGTGATGCTAGCTGCCTCAGCTTAGCGGAGAGCAATGAGCCTGATTGTGATCTGGATACAGATTATGTTGGCGATGAACAAATGATGATTGTTTCAGTCCATGACAATGATGTTACGTCAAAAAATATTAGTAGCCGTGATTGTCATCATAAGAACGGTGTAGAAGAAGAAGAAGAAGTTGAGAATAAACGTGAGAATGATCACAATAGAGAGCATCATGGCGACGCTGATAAAGCTCATGGTGGCTATGACAATCACTTGGATTTGGTTCTTGCAGATGAGAATGGTGGCTTAGTAAATGAGAATGCGCAAGAGTTTCAAAAGAACCTTATATTTGAAATCGACAATAATCAAGAGATGGGTTTCCTAGTGCCCATCTTGACTTTTCAGGAGCCTGAGCTATTCCTCTCTCCTACCACTGTCCAGTCAAGGACTACTGTTCTGATTCTTGACCACCAATTACGTATCGGGCAAGAGTTTACAGATGTGAAGAGCTGCAGGAGGGCATTGAGAGACGCATCCATTGCTCTTCATTATGAGATGAAAACAATAAAGTCTGATAAGAATCGCTTCACTGCAACTTGTGCAATTGAGGGATGCCCGTGGAGGATTCATGCTGCTAAGCTTCCAGGTGTTCCTACTTTCACAATCAGGACGCTCTATGGTAATCATACATGTGGTGGGATAGATCACTTGGGTCATCAACAAGCATCAGTTGAATGGGTCGCTAATTCTGTTGAGCAACGACTGAGGGAAAATCCGACATGCAAGCCAAAGGATATCCTAGAGGAGATCCACCGGGTACATGGGATCACTTTATCTTATAAGCAAGCTTGGAGGGGGAAGGAACGGATCATGGCTGCTGTGCCTGCATCACTCGAGGAAGGATACCGTCTTCTTCCCCTGTACTGTGACCAGATACGGCGAACAAATCCTGGTAGCATAGCTCATGTTTATGGAA
Source organism: Drosera capensis (assembly GCA_001925005.1). NCBI lineage: Eukaryota > Viridiplantae > Streptophyta > Magnoliopsida > Caryophyllales > Droseraceae > Drosera > Drosera capensis. The sequence goes on from LIEC01006187.1 coordinate 21,643, forward strand.
ACCCAGTGGATAACAGTTTCCAATGTATGTTTGTGTCGTTTCAAGCATCGATTTATGGGTTCTTGAACGGCTGCCAGCCCCTTCTTGGACTTGATAGCATGGTGTTGAAAAGCATGTACCTGGGGACTTTGCTCATAGCGACTGGTTTTGACGGAGATGGTGCTCTATTTCCCTTGGCCTTCGGAGTGGTTGACGAGGAAACTGATGCCCGCTGGATGTGGTTTCTTTCTGAGCTACAAAATCTCCTCGAGTATAACAATGTGTACATGCCCAGGCTTACCATCTTGTCAGGTATACATAAAGGTATAGCTGATGCAGTGGAAGCAAACTTCCCAACCGCCTTTCATGGAATCTGCATGCATCATCTTACTGAAAGTTTCGCAAAAGTGTTCAATAACAAAGAGCTAGTCAACCTCCTTTGGGAAGCTGCTAAAGCTCTCACTGCTGCCGAGTTTGATTCAATAATCCTTGAAATGCAGGTGATATCATCGGATGCAGCCCACTGGGTCCGGAGCATCCCTACTCGTCAGTGGGCCACTGCATATTTTGAAGGGACCCGATTTGGGCATCTTGTTGTGAACGCTGTGGAGTCAATGAGCCCATGGATTCTAGAAGCTTCCGGGCTCCCGATAGTTCAGATGATGGAATCCATACGTCGGCAGCTAATGACATCGTTCCACGAGCGGCGTGAGATGAGTATGCTGTGGACGAACACCCTTGTGCCAACTGCTGAGAGGCAAGTTCTGGAGGCGATAGACCAGGCGCAAAACTACCAGGTTTACAGGGCCAATGATGCAGAGTTCGAGGTTATTTCCCTTGAAGGAAGCAACACTGTGGATATCAGAAACAGGTGGTGCAACTGCAATAAATGGCAAAAACATGGGCTGCCCTGCACTGACGCTGTGGCTGCTCTGGCTTCCTGTCGGCAGAATGTGCATAGGTTCACTGAGAGCTTCTTCACCGTCGCGTCTTACAGGAAAACTTATTCTCAGACTATTCATCCCATTCCTGATAAGAAACTATGGAATGAGTTGATGCCCCTAGGTCAAAGTAATCAAGGAGTGATTGATGTTATCATGGAGCCTCCTAAATTGATTCAGTCGCCTTCCAGGCCAAGGAAAAGACAGATCCTTGCTGAAGATCACGGTCGTGTAAAGCGGGTTGTGCACTGCAGTCGTTGCAATCAAACAGGACACTTTAGGACAACATGTACAGCTCCGGCATAGTTACTTCAGTTATTATATTTGCTAATAGCTTTAAATAGCTTAGTTTTTGTCAGGCTTCAGAATTGATATCCCATTTTGTGATCGGATTAAAGCCTTCGTAGTGAATTGGCTCCAAATTTTTTGGGAAGATATGTCTATCTCAATTTCTATTTGCAGAGTCTCTCGTCTCATTTTATTTTCCTGAACACTTGGATCCTCAATTACAAAACATATGACAAACTACTCCCTCTCAATCCTACATTTTGTGAAACACCATATACAAATCTAACATACAGAATGGAAGGGAATAACATATTTCATAATGATTTTCATTCCTTCCAAACAACCAATTTCATTCCTTTATAAAATCATTCTGTGTTCGAAATGTAGCATAGGTGCGAAAGGGTGAAGCTTATAAGAGTCTCTAGTTTGCTGATGACTTATAAGAGTCTCTTTGCAGCTGTATCAAGACTTGAAATGAATCAAATCAAAATCATCTATATATGCAGGTTCTTAATCTGGCTGAGTTGACAGTGAAGTTTCTCAAAAACTGCAGGTTAAGTATCAACCGCATATTGAAAAGATCGGATCACCGGATGATCAATCACCGGGAAGCTCGAACCTTATCATATGCTAGTAGGCTTCAGCTTGTATTTTCAGTTCTTTTTGACATCTAAAACTATTGCTCTTGAAAAATTCCCTTTGTCTGTTGCTGTTCTAGATCAGATTGATGCTGTGTGTAGAAATTATATTTGGTCAGGTCTTTTAGTGCTATAGAGCTTTGATTTCCTGGGACTTGAGCCTGCTAAACTCAACAGCAAAGAGACCTGGTTAGCAAAGCAGCGGAAATTTATAAACTTATGCTTGGAGAGATGCATAGAGAGCAATGGTGGAGGGTTGTATGGAACCAAGAGGTGTTAGATATACTTTCATATTATGTCTCTTACCATTAATTCGAACTTTTAGTAGAGTTGATTCCACGACAAGAGGTGATCCACGGCAAACTTTTATTGCTTCGCTTCTGCTAAAAGGTGGTCTTAGAACCAAGGATCGGCTGTTGGAAAAGAATATCATCCTGGATGATGTATGTGAATTTTTACACGGAAGAAGTTTGAGACTAAATATCACCTCTTTCTACTATGTGATTGTGCAGTTGTTATATGGAGGGAAGTACTTCCAGTGCTCATGGTGAAATGTTTTAGCGATTCACAGTGTTCCTGGATGATATGATGGGTAAGAGTCTCCAAAGGCTTATCGATTTTGGCCAACATGTGAAGAAAACTGATATCTTATTCCTGCCACTCCCTACGGGATGTGAAGAGAAAGAAATGCGAGGATTTTCGAACCGAAAACAAGGGGACCAGATCGGTTATAGTTCAAGATATACTTAGAGACATGATTGTTGATATAGTTTTCAATGCATATAATGTGTTAGGGCGAAGAGGAATGCATAGCAAGCTTATATGACCTGTAAATGATAGGCGTGGAGCTGAATAAAAATATAATCGTGTTTACAAAAATAATCTCATTGAAAGAAAGGCTAGTGATGAGCAGAAGGAAGCTGCAACTGGTTATGCTAAATGAGTATTGGAGAGAAAGAAACACGAGGATATGCAAGAAAAGAGTTTCTTCAACCAGTAAATCTCGGCGTGAAGATAACATCAATCAAGTTAGAGATGCAGGGGAATGCTGCTGTTTTCTGATTTGGAGTGTCCCATGTACTTACCAGCATACCTTGCTTAGAATTGATATTAGGCACAGGGAATCAGGGATGTAGAATATGCATGCTCTGCTCAGCTCTGTAAGCTGCTGGAACATTTGAGTTCAATGAATCACAGGACAAAGAAATTAGTCTCATTGGATCATATCAAAGTGGTCAGATGCAGTGCTTGAACTGATTTTACAGTTGATTATACCTCTAGGATTACACTCTATAATTGAAGTGGAAGTAAACAGCAGTGCTCATTGAGATTCACCTGTCTGCAAGACTGCAACAAATATGTTGTTGATATACATAAACAATTTAACTTGCAAGCTTCATTGATACTAACATGAAAGCGTACTCAGCGTCCATCTGTTGTCAACGTTCCTGGTGAAGTTGGAATCAGGAGTAGGTGCTGTTTCAATTTCCTACTCTTACATAAACGAATTCTGGGAATACGGCAATTCAATCAGAGCACTGCTTGGGTCACAATATGCTTTGGAGATGCTGGTTGAGAAAGGTTAAGTTTGATTCAGAAGATTAAAAGTTATAAGGAGAACCAATATTATCAATTATTTGTAACTTGGATGCTGAGTTGGACTAATTAAAAAAGCGAATGAAAGAGAAGACTACTGCTATTGAAACTATATTCGCTAACACTCATCTTCTTTACTTCTATTGCAGCTGAAATTTTTTCGCCATTTATATCTGCGAAGATTGCGATTGTTCATCTACTGAACCATTGCGATGCTTTTGTACATGCTTGGTTACATGTGTTTTTAAATGATTTTACTTCTTTTCTTCTATTACAGATTGCTTTGCTGATGTGTGATTTGAAGCATGTAAGAAAGATTTTGCATGCTTGACGATATCATACATGAACTGGACTAGCAATCTGATGTAATTGTGCTTAATAAAAATTTAGCAGCTTTGATACGAGATCTACTGTTTAAAATACTACAGCTTTGTGCTAAAAGCAAATCATGAAAACGATATCAATCACAGCAGAACTTATTTAACATTCCAACATGTCTGTGATCGTATAAGCATATAAGAGGTAAGAATAGTTGACAGCAGGGGTGCTACAAGTTGCATCAAGTTTATTGTAGTATGATATTTTTGGAAGTTCTTATATGTGGTCTTTATATAACATCAAAAACAAGGTGCTGAGCTTGAGGCCGCTATCTGTAGTCGAAAACGAAGCAATATGAGTAGTAATCCCCTCGTAAATCAAGCAGAATGAAGGAGGTTTGAGGTCCCTTGAATAAGGGCAGCATGCCATACATAATAGTATGGTTCCAAATATGTTGACCTTATAAATAACTAAACCAACTATTTCAATGATTTGTTTGATGGAGATGCATCGTCGATATCGTAGTTATAAGCTGTGAAAGTTATGCATCAGATTAAGTCTTTAGCTAGAATGCACATAAACATCGTGGATAAACACTAAGAACTTGAACTATATTATGACCATGAACAATGCTTTGGAAGTGTTCAACTTCGATGGCATTCGAACCCTATGTTTGATACTCAAATCTCGACCAATTTTCGCGATTCTTGATTCATTGTGTTCCTTCTTTAGTCTACTATCCAACCATACAAAAAAATCTCGTTTCGGATCCAAACATTTCGAACATCACTCCGAAGAACACAATAAACTCACACAAAACCCTACTTTTGACCTCTCTCGATTCCATCTCCAATTTCTCCCACATATGACCACGCGACTCCACTATCCACCCCTCATATGAAACCTTACAAAAATATCTACAACCTCATATCAAGAACAAGTAAATTTCATCGAACATTCACCATGATATGCCCAAATGAATCTATCTAAAAAACACACCAGGAACCTAAAAAAATTGCTCTTCTCTACCTATAATTCTCCCCATTCATTGTCTAAACCCACCTTTCGCCCTCCACCGTTGATAACGCTCAAATCCAACGGCCCACACACAAACCTTTCAAAAGTGAGCTATCCACTCCACACCCCTCTCTACCAATCAGATCTCACCGTTCACTGTCGTCAATCGAATTTCCGGATTATAAATTCCCATTTTTCCTCCCATGTTATCAGCACACAAAAAATTAGCCTAAATTTCCACAATTCCGACGTCGTTTTAGGCTTTTGGAAAGGAATCTCTGCCATGGCAACTGAAGAACTAACCGCACCCGCCGCCGTAACCGCCGAGTCGGAGGAGCAGAATCCGCCGCCAGCGGCGGAGGAGGAGAAAGCGGAGGCTGCTGGGGAGGGGAAGGCAACCGAGGCGAAGGAATCGAAGGGGAAAAGGAAGAAGGAATCTGCTGGTGCGAAGAAGAAGAGGAATCCTCCCTCTCATCCTTCTTATTATGAGGTAACTTGAACCAAAATTTGATCGCATCAACTCATATCTAATCTGTTATTTTGAGTATGTGATTGTTGCGTTAGAATTGGTTGATCTGATTAGGTGATGTTTTGGTTTGTTGTATAGATGGTGAAGGATGCGATTGAAGCTCTGAATGAGAAGAGCGGATCGAGTCAGTACGCGATCCAGAAGTACATCGAAGAGAAGCACAAAACGCTGCCGTCCAACTTCAGGAAGTTGCTGCTAGGTAATCTGAGAAGATTTGTTGCCGACAAGAAACTCGTGAAGGTGAAGGGATCTTTCAAGCTGCCTTCAGTTCGTCCGCCGAAGACCGAGAAACCGGCTGCTGCTCTGGCGAAGAACAAGAAGCCGCCTACTGCTGTTGCGAAGAAACCGGCTGCGAAAACAGTTGCTAAGGCTACGAAGGTGAAGGCTGCTCCAAAAGCAAAGAAGCCGGTTGTTGCAGCGAAACCTGCTGCGAAGGCGAAAGCAGTTGCAAAACCTAAGCCGAAAGCGGCTGCGAAGGCGAAGGCTAAGGTGACTGTGAAGCCGAAGGCGAAGGCTATGGTTGCTGTGAAGCCGAAGGCGAAGGCTAAGGTTGCTGTGACGCCGAAGGCGAAGCCTGCAGCCAAGCCGAAAGCAGCTGCTAAACCAGCTGCGAAGCCGAAAGCTGCAGAGAAGCCAAAGAAGGCTCCTCCTCCTGCGAAGAAGGCTGCTCCGAAGAGGAAGGCAGTGAGCAAGCCGAAGAATGAGAAACCGGCTAAGGCTGCAAAGACGGTGACTGGGAAGAAGCCTGTGGCGAAGAAGGCTGCGCCTAAGAAGGCGACTCCTAAGAAAGCAGTAGTGGCGGCGACGAGGAAGAGCAAGAGAGTGTGAAGGGAGAATGGTGGGGGTGGTAACTGATGTGGTTGATGTAGCTTTGTGTAGTTCTTGACCTTGATCGAGTTATGCAATGTTGATACTGAACTGCAAAGGGTTCTTTTCTTTGTTCTTGTTTTGTTCTGCTGTTTGATTTGTTTTAGTTTGTGTTGATGATCTGATATGTTAGGGTTGTAGGCAGTGTTGGTTGTTGTTTAGATGTGTCGATCGTGTTTAGTAACTATCAAAACTGTGTTTTAGAGATAGAAAAGGAGGACCTAATTGTTTGTTTTCGATTATCTTGCGTTTTTGCCGTTTGGCTTGTGATACACTACTCATTTTTCTCCTGATATAGCATTTCCATTATGCTTGTATATGAAATGATGCAAATGAACGTTTTTCTTCGCAAGTCAATGCTTAGTCTGAGCATGAATTCTCCTACAAGAAGTGGATTTGTGGTCTATGTTCGATGAGCTTTGTTTCATTATCAATGGTTATGTTCGTGCTAAGTCTGTCTATGTGTTCCTCGAGTGAGCGCTTGGAATGGAGATTATTGTTTCGGAGCTCAATTGAAAATCCTGAGATGGTGTTAGCTAATGGCCTGATGCCCGATACTCGATGTATGTAAGAAGCTTGACTATCTGTGACATAAGTTGTCGGGGAATGTTTTGGATGCTTGTCTGGTTCTTGAATTTGACCATGCATTGTGTAACTTTGATCAGAGACTCTGCTTTGAAGTCCTGACCATCTCGTTGTATAAGCTCTTCTCGTGCTCGTATATTATATGTTGGAGGAAGCTCGCCCATTCAGGCTAAGGTTACTCTGCCTTTGGATCTATTGATTTTTACACGTATGGAACTGTTGGCTTTATGCTAGTAGAGGTCTGAGATGATGGTAGCTTCTTGGATATAGCAATGTTTATTGGTTGGTTTAGCGTTTGTTCTTGTTTTTGTGTTTTCAGATTGGTGCAGATTAAATGTTGTTGATCCAATCACAGATATGCTCTTCAGCTAGTTTGTGGCGTGAAATGAAGAGGGGTGCCGCGAACTGATGAAATTCTAATCCATCTGACATGCTGTTCTTGGAGACAGGTAAGTTTCTCCTCTCGCTGTATGCTCTTTTGATTTTGATCTAGCCTGTCCATACTGTTTGCAACGTTATATACATCATCGACTGCTAAATGTTTATTTTCGGAAGTTGTGCAACGTTCTGTTTAAAAATTTCCGATAGAACAGTAAGTACATAGTTATGAATCATATCCATTTAGATTAGAAGACAACTTCGATAAAGTGTTTGAATTTTTATCCAAACGACTTCATTGAGAATGGTTCACTCCTGTTTTAATCTTCCAAACATGAACTGGTTTTTTCACATTCATGCATAGGTTTACTCATATCTTATTTTGTAGACTTTCGATGAATCTGCTTGATTTATTTATTTATTTTTTTAACTAAACACATCCGGCCTACTAGAATCAAGCGGATGTGCATATGGCATCTTAAGGAACCGTGCTTGCCATTTGCTCCAATAATCAACAAATACAGTGTTTCAGCTTACAACTCTCTCTCCAGCATCTCAACACAACACATCTGAGCATCACTATTCATCTTCAATCACGTAAATCATTTATAAGATGCTATTTAACTCGCTTGAAGTATCTTCTTCACTAATGGGTCCTGTCACCTTAAGGAAAAGCCCGTTGGCCATTATTAATAAGGGAAAAGTACTCCGCAGTCTCTTAGACCTTACCTTCGATATGATCTTGTAAAGAACTTTGCAGCACAATATTGGCTATATTTTGCCACCCTTGAAGCATAGGACTTGGGATCAAAATTGCATCTGTGTCATCAACATTCAACACCCCCAATATACCTTGAAGATCATGGAGGTATATTCATCATGATGTCCTGGTGCCTTGGCACATTCAATATCAAATAAGGCCTCCTTCGTCTCTTCTGTTAGATAAGCTAACAGATCGAATTTCACGGCCTCCTCGTTGATTTGAGTCATTCCACGTTTTGTTCTCCCAAGCATGCCTTTATGGTACTCTCAGAACTTCAGCACTTATGATGAGCGTGCTTGCATAATTTACTGGACTCGTTCTGCTCTTCCCCCTCCTAATGCTCGAACTCTTCCTCCTATCCTAGTTGACAGTATAATGGAAGATTTTTCTATTGTAGCTTCGGTATACTATTGCAAGCACTTCCTTTCTATAACAGCAACAAAAGAACAAATGATCTCTACTTCCGACATTGCCACTGCAAAATATGCAACTATCATCAAGCAGCCACATCTAACATAACCGTTACCTCGTAAGGAGTCTATTCTTGATAGGCAACCAGGATATGAAGCTATATCTCGGGGACACATTTGAACGCCATAAAATCTTCCTCCAGGGAAACATTCAGTAAGCTGTCTAAATGCTCCACAGATTTATAGGCTAACAAAAAGAATGAAACTTGCCATTCATGACTGCAGAACAAGTAGCTCCTGTAGAATCCATTGTCACATAAGGCTAGAAATAATCCATAATCTCAAGCAAGCCGTAAGGTTTTTATTTTGAACATTCCACACACTTGTATGCTTCAAGTAGAATCCATCACACGATTTCACCCAGATGCTCTTTGTGCTTTACAATGGCTCATATCAGTGAGCAGATTAAGGCTTTGTTTCAACTTATCATCTTTTCCAGACCAAGACCTCCCTTGCTCTTTAGAAGGTAAACATCATCCTAAGATACTAATGTCTTCATGTTTATTCATTGTGATATCCAAGTATAAAAAAGCATGATACTTGCTGTCAATCAGCTGCAAGACTGTCTTAGGTACAACAAATATTCGGCTACAATAAACTTGAAGTGTATGGAGTATTGAAGCTATTGTCTGGAGCCGGCCCGCTTAAGACAAGCGGCGTGCTTCTTGTGATGTTCTAGCCAGAATCTTGTCAATCAGTGGCTAATACTGATGAGCATGGAGTCTCTTAGCTGTTAGGGGTACTCCAAGGTACCTGATTTAGAAAACTTGAGGCTCACGTCCTTGCAAAATTGAGGAGATGCTGCTTTTGTAGTGTTCAGCTTGAATCTTTTGCTCAGTTTATGATGCTCCTAAGCTCATGATGATTTATAAATAGATAAGCTTTACCTTGTGCTCCACACCTCATACAGATTCTTGGCTTCTTTGATTGAACAAACTGGTGTTTGTTCATACGCTTGTTGGCCTGTTTTAAGATCTACTTATCAATCTCTATTTCCACTTCAACTCATCAAGCTTGTTGGTTGAAGCCTAACCTTGGGTACTGCCTGAGATTTCCAACTTGAATATTAAGGGATTAGTGCAGAAAACCAACCTTAATATTATATTCCCTTCATCACACAATAAATACAATATATACGCATTTTATATTATTTTATATGTATAAATATAAATCTTATTTTTATATCAAATCACGTCTGATTGTCCCGAACCATGTATTAGATTGAAGTACGTAGTTTACACAACTATTAATGTTTCACAATAAATTCATAAAACACTATATTTGATTTTCGTTATACATACTCCTATCAGATGAAGTACCCTTAAACTTAAATAATAGAATAATAGCCCCAAAACCCCGCTAACTTTGTCTCATAGTTAACTTACTTAATTGGTCATTCAAATGCCCAAATTACCCTTGTGGGTGGTAGTATGTCAAAAGTCCCATAGGTTTCTAATCATTGATCCATTCAACACCCCCCAACATTCTTCTTCCCAACGCAGCTCCTGTATTTTGCTTAGAAATTTCAACTTTAGTTGACCTCACACAGCCTCCTCCTCATCCATCTCCCTTCATCCCATCCAATATCTGCAGATCAAAGCATTAATCCAGGGATATCACTATATCACAGAATGCTGTTTCTTGGTCCAGGACATCAAGCCCTGTGCAACAGATCAAATCATGCCATCAGCTTCATCGAGGACACTGGCATTGACGAAAATTTACTTGATGATCTGGAGTCCGCCCTCAACACGGTCCAGCCGCTGCTGGACGATGCTGAGGAGAAGCAGTTCACCAGCGAGCCGATTAAGAGGTGGCTCGTACGTCTCAAACATGTCGTATATGATGCCGAGACACTGCTGGATGAGATTGATACCGATGCAAAGCACTACAAGGTAGTTTGTGGATCCTCCTCTGTTGTGATCACGAAAAAAATCAGTCAGATGATTAATAAGCTGGAGAAGTCGGGACGTGATGGGTTTGTCCTGGGCTTGACTGCTGCTCGTCGGGGGGTGGCTGCTGCTGATATTGGAGATCAGGTTCTGAAGCATAAAAGGATCACGACTTCCTTGGTGGTGGAGTCTGATGTTTTTGGCAGGAAAGAAGAGAAAAGGCAGATTATGGAATGGGCGCTTTCATCACAGGAGATGCCCGGTAGGAATAAGGTTGGTGTCATTGCCATTGTCGGCATGGGTGGATTAGGAAAAACTACGCTCGCTCAGTTGGTGTACAATGATGTTGTGGTGAAAGGATACTTCAGTGTCAGATCATGGGCATGTGTTTCCGATCAGTTCGACATTGTTGATGTGACCAAAACCATTCTCGAGTCGCTTGCAGATCAATCCTATGAAGGATACAGCTTGGATGCACTTCAGATAGAGTTAATGGAACAACTGAAAGGGAATAGGTTTCTCGTTGTCTTGGATGACGTCTGGGAGAAAAGCAATGAGATGTGGGAGACGTTGAGGAAGCCGTTCTGTGCTGGAGCGCAGGGCAGCAAAATTATCGTCACTACACGCGACAATACTGTGGCATTTGCAGCTTCAGCAAGTGATATATTTGCACTGAATAAACTACCCAATGACGAAGGATGGTCTCTATTCTCGTGGTATGTGTCTCAAGGTGGTGATCGGGGGATGAATTCTTCGCTGGTGTCAGTTGGTAAGGAGATTGTCGAAAAATGTGATGGATTGCCTTTGGCTATAAAAACCCTCGGGTGTCTGTTACGTCCTGAACGAGATATCAAGAACTGGAAAAGCGTTCGAGACAGTAGCGTATGGAACTTACAGGATGGTAGGAATGATGTTCTTCATGCTCTGAGGCTCAGCTACTCTTACTTGCCATCACATCTCAGAAGATGCTTTGCTTATTGTTCTTTGTTTCCCAAAAATTATACTTTCATAAAGGAGGATTTGGTGACTTTATGGATTGATGAAGGCTTTGTGCAGCGGCTAAACGATAACAGACTCGCAGAGAAAATGGGCGATGATTACTTCATGGATTTGGTATCAAGATCATTTTTCTCTCCGAATGATACATATGAAGGGTATGTGATGCATGATCTTATCCATGACCTCGCTCAATGGATACACGCAGAATTTCAGACGCAATTGGAGGGGCAAAAGACCTTCAAAGTTAGCAAGCATGTTCGCCATATCTCCTTCCATAGGAGAGAGTCCAATGAGATAAGCAATTTTCAGGATTTAGCCGAAGTTAAATCCTTACAAACGTTTGTCGCTCTTGATTCACATTCGAGTTCAGATCGCTCAGTAAAACCCTTTCCAACCTTTGCAGCTATAGGTTCACATTCTAGTTTTGATCATTCAAGATGGCACTTAGGGGAAAGAGCCCTTCAAGCTATCTTCCTTCAACAATCCCTACGGGTCCTTTGCTTGGCTGGCTCTAAAATACACGAGATCCCTGATACAATAGGTAATTTAAAGCTGCTTCGGCATCTGGATGTATCTTCTACTGATATCATAGAGATACCGGCTTCGGTGGGCATGCTATACAACTTACAAACACTCTTATGCTATAGTTGCAGCCATCTCCAAGAATTGCCTGACCAGATATGGGAACTTATCTCTCTTCGGCGTCTAAGTTTATCTGGAGCGAAGCTACAAGAAGCATTTCGCCTTCTTAGTCTGTCGAGGAAGCAGATCCAAGAAGCACCCAAGAGTCTGACCAGACGAGGCTGCCATATCGAGCTGTCCATTTTGCCTCCAAATACGGCAGAAGATTTGCAGGGTTTAGACATTGTGGTTCAGCAATCAAGTTTTTCCTACTCTGGTCATCTTGAAGGTGAAGTTGAAGTTGAGACACAAAGCTATCTGCTTGAAACCTTAGAGCCTCACTTGGATTTGGAAAAGATAAGAATAGAAGGTTACAGAGGGACGCGATTTCCAGATTGGTTGGGCGAGAGATCATACAACAATGTTGTTCACATAACCTTGTGGAAATGTTGGGTGAGTTCCTCCTCTTCCATTCAGCTGCCACTAGGACGACTCCGGTCTCTGAAGCATCTCAAGTTGCATGAAGTTCGGAACATCACAAAGTTGGGGTTTGAGTTTTACGGCTGCAATGATCCATTCCAATCCCTGGAGGAACTCTCGTTTTCGAATATGGAAGAATGGGAAGACTGGGAGACATTAGATGCAGTTCCTGAAACATGCTTATTTCCTCACCTTAACAAACTCGAGCTACGAAACTGCCCCAGATTGAAGGGTGTTTTGCCTGATAACCTGCCCTCGCTTGAGGATTTCTCTGTACAACGCTGCCCCAACCTGATATCATTTCCGATGCTTGTCAGAGGTCGTCCATTGCAACAGTTGATGCAAACTCCCGCGGACAGGGATCGTTCATTGTCGACCTTAGCTTGTCTAGAAATAGCCAGCTGTGGTCCGAACCTGGTAAACTCATGCTTGGTTAATAACAGGTTGCACAGCTTTCAGTCACTTCAAACACTAACCATAGAAAATTGTGATTCTGTGGAATACTTTCCTGCAATAGATACTCTCCCGAGCTCTCTTACACACCTTACTATCAACAACTTTGTGAACCTGAAGCGACTAGATGGAGTAGGGCTCCAGAGCCTCACCCGTCTTGAGGAACTGTGGATCGAAAGTTGCCCTCAGCTCCATGCCATAGCGGAAGAGGGGCTCCCCGGCTCCCTTGTGGATTTACTGATAGTCAGCTGTGATTCTTTAGAGTGTTATCCTCATGGTTTACTACAGAACTCTCTCACAAAACTGTCCATTGAGTTCTGTTTGAACCTGAAGCGGCTGGATGGAGTTGGACTGCGAAGCCTCACATGCCTCCAGAAATTGGATATTTGCTATTGTCCTCAGCTCGAGTTCATGCCTGCAGAGGGCTTTCCGTGCTCCCTAACGGAATTGACCATAAACGATTGTCATCCATCTCTGAAAGAACGATGCCGTGAGCATATAGGCCAAGACTGGCCTAAGATCGCGCACATTCCTAAAGTGTGCATCATTTGAGGTCTGCTAAAATTTGAAGCACAGAGGTACAAACTACAATAAGAAGTTCTAGATACTTTTTTGGCATAAATTTACAGTATGTTGGTTGGAACTTAACTAGTATTATTTAACTCTCCTACTATCGTAATGACAGGCGATATGGTAAAAAGATGGAGAAAAAACCTACCAGGCTACCAGTGGAGCATTGAAAATGTCGTGAAAATAGTGCAATGGCAGACTAGACGAGGCGGCTCAATTTATACATGAATTACGTTGATTTAAGTCCTTCCCACCAGTCTCAGGCTCTGCTTTGGTAACAAAATTGCTCCATCGCCTTGAAGGATAAATGATCGGATAGCTCTAGTGGTTCACCATACAGGGAGTTCGCAAACAGAGAATAGAACCTGAGAGAGTCTAGCTGAGTGCTTGTTTTCCCTTTTCACTGACTTGATGGAACCTCTATCGAGCCTGGTCGAACCTGGAGCTCCTATCGAGCCCCGGCTGGGCCTGGTCGAACCTAGAGCTCCATAATTTCTGGTAGGGTTCCTCGCTCACTTGTGACATTTGAACATTACCTGAACTCATGATTTATGAATGAGCAAGCTTTGCCTCATGCTTCATCTATTATACATTCTCGGCTCCTTTCATCGAGCAAAATCGTATTTCGGTCATGAGCTTAGTTGGCTTGTTTTAAGACGTGCTGATCAATTCATGAAATAAAAACTAGGGGTAGGAAGAGCAATACGAGTCAATAAAAATAACAACGTATCGAGCATGCTGATCATGGATCAGAATTCAGGCAGGCAGGTAGGCACTAGCGCTGAAGTGCTGGAGTATTATAAAGGAAAGCTTGGGAGAACAAATGGCTCGAAAATAAGGAGTATGGTTCCCTTCTTTCAGGAAGGCGCAGATACAGACTCCTATCGCCTTATCTGACTGAAAAGATCACGGAGGCCTTATTTGATGTTGAACGTGCCAAGAACAAGGACCTGATGGATACACGTCCATGTTCTTCAAGGTCGGTTCTGGGCGAAGATGTCACAAATGCAACTCTGAAACACCAAACCAGATCAATGCAATAACCATGGATTTGATGCCAAGTCCTCTCATTAAAAAAGCATGCAACATAAAGCAAGGAGGATGATACAGCATAATACAGAAAAAGTTCTTAAATTCCAAACTGCAGCATAATACAGACATCACCTACTAAATATGCCGAACGTTGACATCAACTAAATATGGAACAACGTTTACAAAGGTAACCCCAAAAAGCACCTCGTATACCCCTGCCATTGAGCTTCACAGTCATAACTCATAACAAAACACAAGGTAACCTTTTCTCACTAAACCAGAAAAATGCTTCCATATACCAACTAAATGGAACGCCTGCCGCTAAACAGAACAACTAGGAGTTAGACAACTTCAAGGGGTGACAACACAAAGTCAGTTTTCACCAGACTTTGTGTTAGCCGAGTGATGGTAACCTTGGGTGGTTGTGCTCGCCTTCATATGTGACAACCAGCATGGAAGGGTCTTCTACGCATCTCTGGACATGCTTCCTCGCAGGGCAACCTCTCATGCTGCTACACTTGTAGTAGCCCCTGCATCAACAAGAATAACAACATAAATTCCAGAAAACACAAAGACATCAGTCTATGCATGTATAAGTTAACTATCAGTCTGTTACTATCCATGTATGCATAAGCATTACAATTGCAACTCAAAGCAATGTAGTCCGATATTGAAAGAATAGTTAGAAGACCAGTGCATGATCCATTTCACAAACTCGCCTCAAGGCTCAAAGTACTTGGGTAAATAAGCAAGCGGAGAATTACTCTTCACGATTTATACATGTCCTACGGGGAACTGACAGAAAATGCTGAATGTTGGTCACCAAATTAAGTCACCTCAGCATTTACCAGCATATTCCACTACAAAGATCACTTGCCTCATACGAAAGCATGTTCCAAATAATATGATTTCTACAATGTAACACAATGAATCCACGGTAGAAACATACCTAGGGTAAGGTGAACCCTTGACTGGCTTCTGCCCATACTTCCTCCACGAATACTCATCAGATGGAATGTCGGCAATCTTGTTACTTATAGCAGGAACCTTAATAGTTCTCTTCACTCTATGTTTCCTACATCAGATCAAGTACAAGAAATGCAAAAGAAACAAATCAAGATCCAATAACATGGCATCTTCCTAATGCAAATCAATCTCAGAAACTCCTCCAAATAGTTATCTAAAAACAGAAGACAATGGTCGATTGGTCCAACCTTTTCTTGGCACAGTGGCACCTCGCGCTACTAGCACTACCACATTTCACATTGCCATCTTCACCCTTGAAGCAGCACTTTCTCCATTTCTGCCCAGAAATGTGACCAGAGTGAGCAGCCACATTCAAGTTGAAACCACTGGAATCCAAGTTAGCCACACTCCCATCAATACTCAATGAGGAAACAAAAGATCTCGTCGAAGACATGGTTGGATTGCAACTAGAGCCATCAAAGTTCAAATCTATCCCACCATTAGTACTTTTACACCACATCTCAGCTTGATGATGCTTCAACTGCTGCTGATGGAGCTGCAACGATTTCTGTCGTAGCTGCTGTTGCGCGAACTGGTAATAAGCAGATGTTGCTTGAGAATGTACAAGAGAGGATCTCCCATTTGAGCTCATTGTTTGAACTGATGGGTTCCCCCAAGACAATGAGCTCTTACCAGTTGAGCCATTGTCATTAGGTCTTGGACACTCATTCAACTTGTCATGAAGAAGCTGAACATTATTGTTTGGAAAATCGTCTTTCGAAACCGGGCAACCAAATAGGACCTTTTGTGACATTGGTGTTCCACACTTCTTCCCCATCCTAAACCTTGCATGGCCTAAAGTTTTTCCCAAGAGGGAAGAAACCCTCTTGAACTTGGACACAGCTTGCCTTGTCTCAGCACTCAAATTCCCATACTGAATCTCACCCTGAGGCTGAGATAACAGATTCAGAACTCCATGGCAGCTATCTATAGCTGCTCTGTTAGCTTCCTCAACCACTTCCATTTTCAAACCCACCCCAAACTAGATCTACAAAACCCTAATTTCCCCCAGACCCAAGAGCCTCAAATCCAAACAAACCATACATCCAACCTCAAACACCACAAAAATCAGCAACAGATACACATCCTCGAAGACCCATTCAACCCAGAACCAAATACCCAGATTTAAATTTCCATTTTTTCCACAGCAAGCTACAATCTTTAGCTAAAATGTCAACAACCCATGTACAAAGGACACGGATTTCCCAAATCAGGACAAAACCCAGTTGATGAATTTCAAATGGGTACCCGAAAAATCAATGATGGGACATGTCCCATATGGAAATCAAGGTCCAAATCATGGAAATTTCAGCTCAAAGACAAAGATGAATCTAAAGGGTGAGTGAGAAAAGTGCGAAAAATAAAATAAAAGAACAACTAGACCTTTGGCTTTGAAGCTGTCAAACCCTAGAAAACTCCATGCGGGAGCATAAAACGAGGAAGAAGAATAGTGTGAATGACACCTTTGGGCTGATAAAAGTCATCACGGGGCCAAATAAACAGAAGAAGCATTTCATAATGGAAAATAATGAGAGGAGAGATGATGCATTTCATTTTTTTTTTTTATTTTGCAGTATTTGTTGTGTTGTCCTTGTAATAATAATGGAAAATAATGAGAAAATAATATAGGAGAGAGAAACTTAAGAGAATGGACCGTTAATGGATAAAAAGAGAAGTTCATCGTGGAGGCAAAAGAAAAAGGAGGTCAGACAATGATGCTAAATCAACTTAGTAAGTGTTAAACTTCGGAATTTGAAGTACCCATTTTTACGTTTTCGGAATTGGAACGACATATAGAGTTAAACCTCAGAACAACTATTATACTCATAACATAATAAAAGTATAACAAACACGTTATGTACGGTTTGGTGGGTCCGATTTGATGCATCGTTTTTTTTCTATCAATTGATTATATGCATTGTAGCGAAGAACTTTACAAGAATTTACAGATTGCAATTCACAACAAACAAAGTATTGTCGGAGCGAGATTCCATTTGAAGCGGTCAACATATATACATAAAAAACGCGCCCTTGTTCTTCTTGTATATTTTCTTCGAATCTTTGGACCCCATTTTCCAACTTGTTACTACATGGTTTCCGAAGGAAATAAAAACAAGGGAGCTGGAATGGAATTATGGGACACGCGAAAGCGAACGATTTTTGTGTGGACTGGCTTGCACGCCATCATCTACAGCTCAATTAGTCGGTCCAATTTTGTTATGTTGGCTTGTTCAAGTCACGAGTTTCACATCCAGAAGGCCCCATGCTTGACTCTATGTAAAATAAAGAAATACTTTACCCGTCTTATTTGTCTTATTTTAATTGAGGTAGGTTGATTTATTGTAATAATTTAATTATATGTTAAATTTATAAAGAATTATTTTATTTGTTTTAAAAAAATTATAACATTTTTTTTAATTTGTTTGTCCAAAAAAATTAAAATATTATCTCATTTAAAGAGTTTTTTATGTAAAAATATAAAATTAATCTCATTATTTTATATCACATCATCATTATATATTATCATTGTTTTCTCTTTTATAGGGTATTTTCTAGAGTATTATCATCACTACTTATTCTCTCTCTTATGTGGAACTTGTTGAAAATAAAGGGATCCAATTTCCATGACTTGATACAAATAACATTATAAAAATAATCAGGATAAATGATAAAAAATAAATATGCACCACTATTTTGAGATATAAGTGATCTATCTCGTTTCTAGGGCCATATTCATGGACAATTCGACAAGTAATTCACTATTTAGGTAAATATTATCACAAGAAAATTTATCCCTCAACTTATTAGTTTGTGACACTCAAAAATCACACCTTTCTAAAAATAATATTATAATATTTAAAATAATTCCTAAATATTATTATAGTCGGATAAATAAATAATGAGAAAATGTCCCTGAAATTCTCTTCAACACTTTGATGCTTTGAAACTTCTTATGGCTTTCCTCTCTTGAATTTTGTTTCTCCGCAGAATCCAATATATATACCAAAAGCTTGCCCTATAAACACATACAAAGAATTGTTGCTAAGCTACTCTCCCTTTGATTGCTCCTCTGCCTCAAGTCAACAAAAACAAACAGATGCATGCCATCCTTCCATGTGAACAAAATAATCCAAGTCCGAATAGATTATTCCAAATGAGATTTTGACGTATAGAATATTAATTCTGTCATCATCCAATGCCATCATCAAAGATTTTTCAATCTTTCCCTGATTTTCTTAACAGAACTCTTCAGATAGGCAGCTAAGTCATTTGAAATCATTGAGATACGAATCCTTCAGATACTGATCAAATACAACTGCCCTACCGTTATTTTCGAGCACTTGAATTGCATGGCAAGGAGGAAGTATAAATAAACTATGCGCTTCAGACAACTAGTCGTGCAATCTGGATTTATGTGAAAATTGTTGTTCCTATCCAAAACAAAATCTTCATGATCACAGACCATAAGAATCTTATGTATTTAGCATATGCCCGTTGTCTGGTTAGTTTGGGATTTGAATCTTCCAAGTTAACCAACCTTGTACACAAAAGAACCCCAAATGCTCACTAAAGTCCAACCATCACCTCTTATAAAATTTTCAATTCTACACTATTGTCCAAAAAACCAGATTCCTTTCATAAACAGAGGCATAATTTTCCTGATACAAATTTCAAGCATCCAATTCTTGGCCTACTATGTCATATATTTTGTTGAATTGTCAAAATTCTTCCATCAAAGTCAACATTATTCCGTCAAAAATGGTACAGTTAACAAGCTTATCTTAATCGAACTTGCCCATAATTCCATTAAATCTTAGTAAACTCCACAAAAATTGGCTCCCAACTTCTTGCAGAGACTTGACCAGTAAGCATGGGACCAAACTAACCAGGAAAAAAAAATTGCAAAGAAGAATGGTGATTGTAGCGGGCGACAACGAAGGTGGTGCCCATGACGGAGGGAGCGAGGAGGCGAGGGAGTTGGGATTAGGGGAAGAGCTGTTGGTGGTGGAGAGGCGGCTGTCGGGGGAGGTGGCGGAGAGGAAGGGAAGTTGGAAGCATGCTGCGTTTCATGTGGCTACTACTATTGCTACTCCAGCTGCCTATGCTCCTTTGCCCTTTGCTCTTGCTTCCCTTGGGTGGTCTCTTGGTAGGTATTACTCTTCAAAACATTGATTATGTTTTTTCTGTCTCATAAAACTCACAACGTATTACTCATTGGAGTAAGAGCCAACGAAGGAGTTGAACTTAATGATATATAATACGCTTAGTAATAACAATATAAATATATAAATTGGAGTAATAATCAACAGAGAATATATTATGAACTATGTCATCAATATTGTCAATCTATTTTATTGTGTATAGTTAGGTATGATAAATCACTAACTCATTCATACTATCAATAAATGCACATAATTTAGTGTGAGAGATACACATAGTTTATCCTTTAAAAAAACCTTCTACATTAATAAATGCTATTTTAGTGTTACACCGTCGACAAGGGAACTACTGCCATCTCATAATACATTACCTTTGCTTACATGCTGTTAGAGTCTTAGAGATCCAACTTTGAACATTAAGATTAAAATAGTTTAAAACAAAAATAACAGAGGAATTATTTATGGACTTGTTGAGAACTCTCAATTTCCGAGTTTGAGGTTTGGCACTTGTTGGGAGCTATCCGTTCCACCGTGAGTTTTGTATTCTCAAACTGGATAGTCTATGAACATACTGCTTATAACTGTAATGCAGGTGTTTCCAGTTTGGTGTCCGCGACGCTTGCATCATGGTATTCAAGTCTATTACTCGCTTCGCTATGGGAATGGAACGGGAAGAAGCATCTCACATATCAACAACTTGCAGAGAGTATTTTCGGTCTGTACACTTCTTTCCTGTGATTGAAAGCCAATGATCAATGCATATCAGCTTTTATGACTAATGACTCAGATTGGCCTCATATGCTCATCATTTGAAGGTTCTTGGGGTTACTGGTCCGTGGCATTTTGTCAGCAAGTGGCATCTTTGGGAAACAATATCGCGATTCAGATTGCAGCAGGAAGCAGCCTAAAGGTCGACCAGACCAGATTTTCATCTTTTCGTTATAATGTGGAATCTTTGTAGACACTTTGATGTTCTCTTTTGTCATTGGATTTTACGCCTCGGGTTTGGCTGATCTCGGTTCTTTGCAGGCAATTTATAAGTTCTACAACAACGACGGGAAATTGACTTTGCAACATTTCATTGCTTTCTTTGGTGCATTTGAACTTATTCTGTCTCAGCTTCCGGATATCCATTCATTGAGATGGGTAAACGGCATTTGTACTTTTAGCACGATTGGGTTCGCTGGCACAACCATTGGCATCGCCATATATGATGGTATGACTCTGGCTATTTGATAGTGTCACAGTGGTCATAATGAGTTCCTTCTCCTCGATATATGTCCGTTATCCGGGCCCTTTGTCCATCTATTCTTGAGTTTTTTCACAAAGCTATGAATACAATTAGTGAGCTTCTATTTGCAGGAAAAAAGATTGATAGACAAACTATAAGCTATGATTTGCAGGGAAGCACCGCGTCTAAACTTTTCTCAGGCTTCTTTGCTCTTGGGACGATTGCGTTCTCATTTGGCGATGCAATGCTTCCTGAAATACAGGTATTCATCATCTCTGTGAAGTTTGAGCCTGTTAAGTTAATTCGAACACTGATTAGTCAAGATACTGCTAATACATCCTATAACCAAATGATCAACCCTCTTGCTGTCAAATCAATTATCCTTTTCTTTTACTTCGTGGCATAAACATGTATACTCCTTGGGATGGATCAAAATGGTTTGTCACAATTTGCTTCCTCAACAGAACACAATAAGAGAGCCAGCAAAGAAGAATATGTACAAAGGCGTCTCCGCTGCCTATGGCGTAATTGTTTTAACGTACTGGCAATTGGCTTGTTGGGGCTACTGGGCATTTGGATCAGATGTTCAACCTTATATTCTTTCTTCACTCACTGGTCCAAAATGGACTATCATCATGGCCAATACTTTTGCCGTTATTCAAATCCTTGGATGCTTTCAGGTAAACTAATCCTTAGCAATAGCTCGAAGTTCATAAACACTTCAGCCAATACAAGGACTATGATGCTATTCTATTGTTCCTAACATCACTTGTGAGAAAGCGATCGGCAACAAGCTTGTTCCTTATCCTGATAAGCTGATAGTGTTCGTCGTTTCTTGCTTAGATATACTGCAGGCCGTCCTATGCATACTTTGAGCACAGGCTGACAAGAAAATCGAACAGCCAAACCAAGACATCCTTGGTCAGGCTCATGCTCACTTCAATCTACATGGGCCTCATAACACTGATCGCAGCCGCTGTGCCTTTCTTTGGTGATTTCGTTTCCATTTGTGGGGCAATCGGGTTCACTCCTCTTGATTTCATTTTCCCAGCTGTGGCGTTCCTGAAAGCCGGGAAGTTGCCACAAGGCGTGAAATTACGCCTTGTGGTGATCCTGTTTAACATCGCGTTAGCTACCTGGTTCTCCATTGTGGCTGTGCTAGGATGCATTGGATCCATAAAGTTCATCGCCAACGACATCAAAACGTATAAATTTTTCCATGATATGTGAGGCAAGCACACCTTTTCCCACCTTTTCATCAGTGTAATTTTGTGTGTATAGTCATTTACATCGATGTATCTATCATTTTTTTTATTTTCAATTGATTTTAAAAGACTATTCAATATTTCTTTATAGAATTAGAGCACTAGCATTTTATATTTGAACTAATTCAAAAAGTTTATACGTATGACCCCATATAGCGTTATATGTAGTAGGACGTGCGAAGAGACCTACAAATGTAATACTGGGGACTCACATATTTAAGACCAAACCATTCTGTGAGTCATCATTTATATATATATATGCATAATCTCTGTCAACCCATTAATTGTAATTTCCTTTTTTTTTTAAAAAATGGAGCCTTATCAGAGGAGCTGCGGAGATGGTCCTTGCCCAGGTTAGACTCATGACCAGTGAACATTGTTTTTAATTGTTCTTATATTTGAAAGAATTGATATCCATTCATACACTATTGGGCAATATATGATGTATAAAACTGAGATAGGTTACATGGTTTGTTATTAGGGAAAACCGAATGGCCGGAGCTCCTAGGGGCGAGGGGAGAAGAAGCAGTGCACACGATCGAGAAGGAGAACCAACAGGTGAGAGCGATAATCGTGTGTCCAGGCTTTGTAGTAACTGTAACTGATGATTGCTGGTGTACTCGGGTATGGGTTTGGGTCGACGAGAACGGTCTTGTTATCCATATTCCACACGTTTGGGTAACGATATTTACAGGAATAGCCTATCACGACCTGCTACGGTTGCCGAGTAATTGTAATGTTATGAGAATAAATCACGATGACGACATACTGTATCGCTCATATGATATTGTCCGAGCTCTGCGAGTGCTGTAGCTAAAAGTGAAAGTGATCATGTTACTTGTTGATTAATTTGCCAAATAAAATTTGACACACAAAATTAAACAAGATTCAACGACTAGAAATAGCTCTCCTTAAGCGCATGATAGAGTGATAGATCTGGAAATTCCTCGAGTAATTAGTCCTCATAGAGCTCATGTGTTAAATTGGTATCTTGTCTAAATCAACCAATAACGGAGTGCGTTTTCAAATGGTTTTAGAAAAAAAAAAAAACGTTTTCCTAACAATAAAGACATGTTAAACATTTATGTCATTTTCACGATATTCACACGTTAAATACAATACAGAATACTCTTGTTTGTGTGGATTTCATGACTTACTGACTGATCATGCTAGCAACAATCTTGATTCTCAAACTACGGCATTTCACACATTTATTGACTAATCATGCTAGTATTATTGATCATGATGAAATCTTTCAATCGTAATTCAATGATAAAATCCGCGAAGTGAGCATGTTATTTGCTGAGAAATGAACCAACTAGGTTTTTTTTTCCCTTGATACAGAGGGAGTAAAATTAATACTACATGAAACAGATCTAATGACTCAAAGCAACACTTTCATTCACGTTCTTTCACTTCTAACAATTGGTGACAGAAAACATGCCATTCAGTTCGTTCTCTTTTGAGTACTATCAAATTCAAAACGAGGAAGACAACTGCAAATTTTCCAACCGTATAGACCCTAAATTTCCTCTCATCGGTAATACCCAAACCACAACTCCGAATCCTGTGTTTCAACTATGATTCGAGAAACCCAGAAGCTCAATTTTCGCTATCAGGTAAGAAATCTCTACTCCTGCTAGAACCGTTTTGATCATTGGTTCAAAGTAAGAAGCAATTTAGGGTTTATTGCAAATTTGCTTGCAAAATTCGTGGTAGAATCACTTGAATCAGAGTCAAACAAGCATAAATTGAAATACCCAGATCGAGAATCTTGTTGTTGAGTGAAGGGATTGTATAGCAATGGGTGAAAAGTGTGTGTTGAATGAGGAGGATCGGTCTGTAATGGAAGCTGCTTTGGGTGTTGATTGCTGTGAGTTCCTGGTATCGGCGGGGGGTGTGCCGTTGTCGGAGTTCGATTCTCTGGGTATTGAGTTGAATGATTTGAAGAATAGGTTGAGCAAAGTTGTGGAGGGATCATCTGGATGGGATTATGGTATTTATTGGCATCTTGCTGGGTCGAAGAATCATGGGTCAGTTTTGGTTTGGAGAGATGGGTTTTGTCGCGCCATGGGCATAGTTCCCGGTGAGAAGAATGGGAAATCAGAAGATGGAGAGGAGAGGAGGAAGCGGGTTCTGAGGAAGTTGCAAGAGTGGCGTAGGGGATCGGGTGAGAACGGTGATGTTGCGAAGTTGGATAGTGTTTCGGGTGTGCAGACTTTGTACTTTGTGTCGATGTATTATCGGTTTGGGTTGGATGATTCTTCTTCTAGTCCCGTGCAATCTTTTACTAGTGGTCGGGCCATCTGGGTCTCGGATAGGGAACAGTGTTTAGTTCAGTATCAGTCTAGAGCTCATCTAGCTAGATTGGCCAGGCTTTGGGACGTTGGCATTTGTGCCTTTGAAGGGTGGAGTCGTAGAGTTGGGATCAATCAAATCGATGATGGAAGATCAAACCGTGGTGCATATAATCAAAGGTGTATTTGGCGAGCTCCAAACAATGGCGTTAAAGCCATTGCCGATGATTTTTTGGGCATCAGCTTAGTGTCGGTGGTGCTAAGCCACCGGTGTCAATTCCCGTGAAGGTGGAAGATGGAGAATCTGGTGCATTTGAAGTGAACGGAATCCCTGCTTTTTTTAATGGGAAGGAAAGAAATGGATCATCACATTCTAATGTATCCCACATCCAGGAAAGCGAGGAGAAACTGTTTTCGGGGCTGAATTTTGGGATTTTGAATTCAGGCAGTCGTGTTTCTGGTTTGGAACCGGCTTCAGCTGAGGAGCCGTTGATGCAGACTGGTGGACCTAAGCCGAGAAAGAGAGGTAGAAAACCTGCTCATGGAAGAGAAGAACTGCTGAATCATGTGGAAGCAGAGAGACAGAGACGTGAAAATCTTAACCAGCGGTTGTATGCACTGAGAGCCATCGTCCCAAATATCTCTAAAATGGACAAGGCCTCACTCCTCGGAGATGCCATCTCTCACATGAATGATCTCGAGATGAAGATCAAGATGCTCGAGGCCGAAAGGGAGATGATGATAGATGGAACACAAAAGCAATTGGCTTCGCCGGAGATTGATTTTCGTACTAGACAATATGAGGGTGTATTACAAGTTTCCTTGCCGTTAGAGGCACACCCAGTTTCCGGAGTGGTAAATGCACTCAAGGAGTTAAAAGTTACACCAGGAGAGGCGACTGTTACTGCAATTGATGAGAAGGTTGTTCACACTTTCTCCATACGGACTCACCCCGGAGCTGCTGAACTTCTCAATGAAAAGCTGTTGGCTGCTCTTCAGGATTGATCCTCCTCTACGTCATAAACCACTTGTATCCTTGTGTAGAAAACTTATACAAACATTGCTCCCTTTTTTTTCTTACTTTCTTCTTTTCTTTTCTTTTTGACGAAAAGTTTACTTGCTGATTTGTCATCTCAAATGTAACATCTTACCATACATAAAATCCAATAGACTGGTTTGTAATATAAGTCGTATTTCAGGCTCTGATGATGTGATACATTTTTCCTGACAATGGATGAAGTTATTCTGCAGATTTTTATTTGATTCTGGATTTTTTTGCTGTCTGTTTATGCTAGCTGATGATACGAGATGCTATGTGATCATCTCTTGGTACAATGATAGGTCAAGCATACCAATCAATTGCGAAATCATCAAAAACTTACACGGTAGAATTATGTACTTTAGCCATCATTTTGAGTACTTTGTACATAAGTTGTCGTTCGGGCTATGCTGACTAGAGCTATACAAAGTGCTAAACCTGGACCCATGCGACGCCCCAGGTAGAGGATTTCAGTCTTTTAGACAGTAGCTAGCTGGTAGCAGCACCACAAGATCCTGGCGGCTGCCACCACTGATCCTACCGCCGGTTACTCCTTCATTAAGGGTAGTTACACGGACCACCGTTGCCACCAGGGATGTTGGTGCATGGGCTTGGCCCCGATGGCGGCACGGGCCCTCGTGCTTGGGCTTGTAGTACCATATGTAGCCCATCAAGATCCTTCTTGAGCCATAGATGATCATATTCTCCTATTGTCCTCATTGCTTCAGGAGCCTCAAAACCTGTACTACTTACAAACAGATATGTGAAAATAATCAACTTTACATAGTTTCTACCTTCATGAAAACTCATTATCTTTATGAAAATTATCGATGAGGTTGATGGTGTAGTTTGTTGGTTGGTGAGTACACATATATATAGAGAGAACAACTATGAACAAAAAAATAAATAAAATGATTATTGACTTACAGTAATTAATCTGAGTCGCATAGGTTTGGTGGATTATGTTTAGATAGAGAAAAGTCGAGTCAAGGGAAAAAAAAACTGGAACTTACTCAGAAATTTAGAAGCTTGACTTTGAAAAACCACATCCTCTCATGATGGCAGTCATTGTAAGGTAGTCAACCTTGTATCTGTATTAATTAACAAATCATTGACTGGATCTCCTCACTAACATCTTAACAACCATATACTTGTCATTTGGTCCATAATTACTTTCTGGTAAGGATTTTAGGTTTTTATCATGCTTAGACCTTGAAAGCAACCATTGTTTTACCTAAATTGTCACATATATGACGATCACTATGATGCAAAAACAAAGACAAAGCTATATCTTCGTGCACTAGAGCTGTTTCTCAAGATTCTGAGGCTCTGAACTAGAACAGCAATGTGAGATAATAATACCAAGTAACATTCCTTGGGATAATCCAAGCTTACTCAGAGTGTCTGAAGGTTATTGAACTTAAGCGGATTCTAAGTACAAAATATCGACTTTAAAATCCATCGCTTATACTTCACCACACATTTGACAGGAACACGATGATAATATTTTCACTAGTCCAGTAAACATGAGCACTGAACCTGGCGCTAACAGGGGAGAGCAGGAAACGAATTACAGTTATGAAAAGCTAACATCTCAATAGTGCCTAGCCTTGGCATAGTCGGCAGAGAAGATGGTACATAGACCTTGGAAGCATCAAAGCCATGATCATACCATCAAGAAATCGAAGTAGAGAACTAAACCATACATAAACGCAACAAATATTCACATAGTTGAATATCAGGGTCGAACCACATGTTTCACAATATTAACACCAGTATCATATTAAAATGGAACGAACAAGAATCTCTAACCGAACCATTTGGAAACCTATTTACAGAACAATTCATGTTCAGGAGAGAGTGCTGTACTTCACAAGAAACAAAGGAACAGCACATGGAGGCGAAGCCACATCGAGGAACTTCTCCAAGTGTAAGCCACTGTGTCATGCTATGATACTAGTAAAAAGCAAGACAGGTGTGGCGCAACATTAGGAAACAATGATTTGAGACTGACTGACTGAGAGGCAACTTCAGGTGAACAACCAAAGTTGACAGCAGACTGCTGATTTGAGCATCCAAACAAAAGATAATGGTGGTGGTGGTAGATAGGGAGCGGCGTTTTAAGGGGTAAGACAGGAAATTTATGGTATTTTCTAACACTCTCAAGTGGTTGTTAAAAGCCCACCATTTACATTAATATGGAATAGTCGATTTGATGACAGTGTACTGTACTGATGGATAGCCAGAGTTTGTAGAAGTCACTGGCAGAAGGTCTATATTCTAACTGTACACATAGAAATGCTTCTGAAATCGAAGGGAAACTGGAATGGAGGTTTTGAAACTAAAGATCTCCAGCTCTTCTCCCATGGATGGTAGATTTGAAGATGAAGGACATTGCTCCAATTATGCTGTCGGGATGTTCGAATTCCAGAGGCATCAACTCCTTGCAGAAAGCTCATCACGCACAGCTCTTCATTAAGTGTGACGAAGTCAACTGATGAACCAGGAGGGGCCTTCCTTGGCACTACCGCCTCCTTCAGCCACCGATTCAAAGTCATGTGATATATGTTGCTGTTGTAATGACTTGAATCCCAAAGAAATGCCCAAAAGTTCATGAAGGAAGGTTCGGATCACGAATCTGAACTCAAGAAATTGGCGAAACGAATCATAGATGGTTTCATTTTGGGTTTTGTGCTGTGAAGTTCCTGTCAAAATTTCAGCCCGATGCGACGGACGGATCAAGAGTTACTACCTTTTTCGTGAAGCATACACGAAACTATGGGTAGTCTGGTAATTTTGATGTATGCGGAGTACTATATAAATTCCTTGGCAGAACTAGGGTTACCTATCGTTTTTTACTCCTAGCAGCCGCCACACCAAAAACTTTGTAACCTCTCGATTTTCAGGGGAATCAATTGATCTGTCGTTTGTCCGTGGACTAGCCCAGTTTGGGATGAACCACGTTAATCTAGTGTTTGTGATTTGCGTTGGATTTTTTCTTGAATCCTAACAGTTACAGAAAGACGACATAATCAACATCCAGAAAGTGGATCGCAAATTCACAAGCAATATAAAAGATTAGTGAAATCTGGCTAACACATTGGTTAGTATCTGGATCAACTTCTTCAGTATCAGGGACTAATATGAAGGTCGAACAATAACTATATCAGTGCGCTTCCCCTACTCCTAGTCCATATGCATAAACTAAAAAAGCCAACGCCATACACACTTTTATAAGTTCAAGAGAACACCTTTCTTAGCTCAAAATATCTTAGAAGTACAAGGACAGATTGCCAAATGCCAATAACGCATACTCCATTACAGTAAGAACAGCGAAGAGTATACATTTTGCTATGATTCCATCAGGTTCCTGATAAAGCAAGTGTCCTCATGGTTGGCTATAAATATCGCAGACCGATTTGACTACTTACAAGCAGTATTATAAACTTATATACCGAACAGGAAAAATACATTGATTAGGCTTACTCAGATATTCAGCCTCACGAGACCATGCAACATAGTCTCACTAGTCATCATACATGCTGCAGTGATCCAGGTTACCACACTTCTTATTTATTCACTGACTTGGCATACTTACAAAATTCTGGATTCAGCTTCTTACTAACAATTTCAGATTGAAATGGAGAATTTTTATCCTCAAACGAAGCATCATGCAGAATTTGTTATATTTGCTGTGAAGTTCTTTGCTTCTTTGCATAGGGAAAATCGGTTGATCCATTTTAACCTTCATTAATCGCGGTCCACCACATACTCATACCCATTAGTTTCTTAAGTACTTCAATTTCCCTCTCTTGTTGTCTGTAGAAATATTAAGTCATGGACACAATATAAATATCTGGACGTTGTTATGACATCACAATTTTTTACGTGTTTTGTGTATTGATGTATGAATATAGATGTAAGAAAAATTTTGATTAGGATAATTTGATTTTGAGCAGAATATAATGTACAATCATTTTTATTTTATAATGTAAGATTTGAAATGATCCTTCTTTTCATTTTCATTTTAAAATAAACTTAAAATGCTCAAAAGAAATGATAACTCATGATTTTGCTTTAACCCTAACATGAATGCCATGTACTATTCTTTTTCTAATGAGAGACTGACTTTGTACTTTTGTATCATGTGCATTACCTATAAGTCAACTATACAACCTTTAACAAATTAGTTCATGTGTTTCATTATAAAAGATGAATCCATTGTGACTTGTAACGAAGATAATTATGACAAGTTCTCATAAAAGATGTATCAAGGGACGTATGTTAAAACACAATAAATTTCGAGAAAAGCATAACAGCCGAATACAAAAAGGGTAAGACAACCAAGATTTGGTAATTGGTACGCTCGATTCCCTAGATTCAGCGATCAAAAGAACTGAAACCCCATTTCATTTCGTCACTGCAGACTCACACTCCTCGGCGGAGCAGTAGAGCAGAGAAGACAGAGAAAGAG
The DNA here is from genome assembly GCA_001925005.1 of Drosera capensis. Classification (NCBI taxonomy): domain Eukaryota; kingdom Viridiplantae; phylum Streptophyta; class Magnoliopsida; order Caryophyllales; family Droseraceae; genus Drosera; species Drosera capensis. The sequence goes on from LIEC01006187.1 coordinate 51,551, forward strand.
AGAGAGGGAGAGGGAGACGAAAATGGCGAAACCGGAGAAGGCGTGGAAGGCGGAGTACGCGAAGTCGGCACGGGCGAGTTGCCGGACCTGCAAATCCAACATCGACAAGGACGCTCTCCGACTCGGCAAGATGGTTCAGTCCAAGCATTTCGACGGCCTCATGCCCGTAAATCATCTCTCTCTTCTTTTTATACCTCAGTAATCTTTACTCATTGTCGGTGATCATGAAAAATGGGAAGCGGGAACTCGATGTTCTTGTTCTTTCAGAGCTTGTTATGATATTAGGGTTTGATTTGAGGGAGTGGATAATCTCGATTGCGGGATCGCCGGGTTGGATTATGGGTCGATTTCTGATTGAGAATGGAAACGTTGCTATTGAAAGATTAGAGTTGGGAAAGAAATGATGAAGTCGGTGTTTCGTTGCTTGATTTAGCAATGCAGGTTGAGTTTGAACCTCTGCTTGGGCCGATTTTTCTGGTTGATGATGAGGATTGACGATGTGATTGCTTTACGGTTTGTGTTGATTGCTTTTTCTTAGGCCTTTGGACCCGACATTCTCGGTAATGATGTCGTATTTTCATGTTCGATATGCTGGGTCTTTGCTTCATGACTTATGTTAAACTAGGGTGACGGTATCGTTTTGATAGTTGGTTGTTTGGCTTTAAAATAGAGAAGAATAGATACGTTTTGGCATTATGATAGAGTTCTTTGTTGTTATTGTTTGGTTCTTACCGTGTTGTTTGGACCCTATGCTTTTCGCACAATAGGTCATGAGATTCATGACTATTGCCAAATCACTCATACCCTACAAGTTCAAAGCCATGTTTAAAAGTAGGAACAGAGAGCTTATGTTTTTATGCGCTTCAGTGTATGGTCTTGATGGAAGGGAATTTCATGATGATGTTTTTTTTCCCTTTTTCGGGTTTTAATTATGAGAAATGTGCTTTCTCATTTTTCTAATATTACTCTAATACATGTTTTGTTCTCATACAGATGTGGCATCATGCAAACTGTGTCATGCAGAAAGCAAAACAGATCAAATCGTGAGTGCTTTATATCTTGTGGAAATTGCTGAGCTTCAATATATCCTTTCTTGGGGATTTTCTTTTCTGGTGAGAAGTGTAGGTTAATCCAGCTTCATGTTCTTTTTTTCGATCACTTTTGTCTAGTGTTGATGACGTTGAAGGCATTGAGGTACTACGATGGGATGATCAGGAAAGGATTAGAAAGTACATAGATGCCAGTGCTCTGACTGGAACACCCAGCAAAACTACAACATCAGCAGCAGATTGTTGTGTTGAAGTTTCACAAGCTTCCCGTGCTAGTTGCAAGCACTGCGGTGAAAAGATAATGAAAGGGCAGGTAGGTAATGAAGTTTGTACTCAATCTTTTGCTAATAGTCCTTTACACTGCTGTGCTTGTTCACCTTGGCACTTGTTTCTTGATGATAACTGGAATTATAGAGTGAGATGGTTTTTGTGGGAGTTAGCTGTTTGTCAGTGGTTGCATCGTTGACTTAATTTGTGTAGATGTCGTCTTCTCTGCCTATGTCTTTCTTCCAACTACAATGTGAGACGGACAAAAGCTCCTCTATTCATTGTCGAAAAAGACAAAAGCTCCTCTATTTCGCAGTTTTTATTTCAAGGGTGGGCATCTTCTCGTCTCAACCAAGGTCTTTAGTAGGTAGTGTAAGTAGACTACACTATATCCTCTGAAAGATGGAGCAAAATGCTGTCTTGGAAGTTTGTAATTTAACACTGTATGGTACCGTTGATTTTCTATTGACCTGACGTATTAACATATGGCTCTGGTTATATTAATATGACTAGATGATAATATGGTGGTCGCAAGTATCATGGAGGTACAACTCCACAGTTGTCTTCCTAACTCTTTGGTTACTTCTGAGCATTATATGGTCTCTTTTTTTTTATATCGTGCGTAATGTCAGGGCCTGGGATAGTGCCTTTTGCTTCATAATAATGAACGGTTGAACGTTGTTTTTATGTGACTAACTCTATGGTTTTTGCATAAGCATAGGGCTGGAATGGAATTGAAAACTGCAAATTTTAATGGTGACCAAACTTCATTAGTTTAGTCGCTTTGGTTGCTCTTGGTGTTGTGAAGCGGTGGATGAAACTATCCTTGGAGTTTAGGTGCATGATAATTCTATGCTGTGTGGAGGGACTTTTGATAGCTTGGCATGAGCTCAGCAGCTATTCTCCCTCATGATGTTAATATAGAAATCTTTCCTTCGATATAGGAGATTGTTTGTATTATAAGAATACTTTGAAGAGTAAGTTATGTTATCTCCTGACAGGTCCGAATATCCAACAAACCCCCTGGTCAAGGATCTAAAGGTTTGGCATGGCATCATGCCCACTGTTTCATGGAGTTATTTCCGGTAACTGAGGTAGACAAGTTGTCTGGTTGGGATAGTCTCTCATCGTCAGATCAAGAAGCTCTGATGTCCTTGGTCAAAGGAAAGGCTGCTTCCACTGGGGAAAGAGGTTGGAGTTTCCTGATTTACTATGTATTTATTGACCATTTGCATTCGAACTTTTTCATTGCAAATTTATGGAGCGGAACTTGAACTGTTGTCTCAATCTTCAAACTGGACAGGTTCCAAACGTAAGAACACTGCTGACGATAATCAAAACGTGAAAGTTGCCAGGACTGAACCGGTTGAGAACTCCAAAGATGATGATT